>JAZHYW010062441.1:0-13870 GCA_037355805.1 Ixodes ricinus | reverse complement strand
TATTCAGTTGGAATGTTTTCACTTTACACGAGCTTACTGGCACTGGTGGGACTCAAGGATACTCGCACGCAACGCCACTGGCCAAGAAACTCCTTTGTTGCGGTGTAATTTCAAGGACAAAAGCGATCATTTTCATTCAATCTCTCCTTTGCAAAATTTGATGACGTAACGTGGGGATCGCAGTACACCCAAGTGACGATATTTGAATGCGGTTCATAGATTGGACCCGAGCATTGCGTGGGCACTCGATTTGGGCTCGTGATAATTACTAGCTCGAGAAGCATTCGGGTAGTGGCCCGTGTCCAATCGCTGCAACGACGACAATAGCCGAGCCATAACAATGTCTGGAACTCAGCGCGTGTCCTGTGCTTTGCCAACACCAGCGCGTGGCTATGATCAACATTGGCGGCATATAATCGATTCCAGGTCACGTGGCCGCTTGTTCTGGCTGCGAGTTGAGGGTGAACGCTGCTCGTTTTCTTTAATTTTTTCTGGGACTTCTATTGCGTGGGGTGAAAAACGAACGCGTGTTTCATAGGTCATTAACGTCAGGGATCCGTTCTAAGCGGTATTTGCGCAAAGTACAAAAATTGTTGCATTGCCCCTTTAACTGGGGGGGGGGAGGGCTGTTGGACGCCTGCAATTATTTTGCAGCACGTTCGGTGAGAATGAGTTATAGGCGCCAAAAACCCAGTAATATAAATACGTTTTCGACACATTTAAGGCATTTCATCAAAATATGACTCTGTGTCCGTTTCAGACCATGCATATTTTTTCTTTCCTTTTCGCGACAGTTCGGTCACTGACACATGCGGTGAGGAACAATCATGGTTATGCGACATTAGAGTTGTAAAATTAAATCAAAGATGAGCGAGATAATGTTACGAAAGACGACGACGGGCAGCTGGAAAACGAACACGAGCGCGCGTCGCTCTGGCTCAAGTGTGAGTCTGCCATTTCGTTGATATGATAATCTCTACTGTTATTTCTACAAGTCAATCATCATATGTATATACAATAAACACCGGACACAATAGGAACGCTATGCAGACTGTACAGGAATTTTGTCTGCGTATACGTGATAGGGGAAAAATGAACATATCGCAATGATTACCTTGACAAGTTACACAAAAGCGAATTTGTTGCAGCTGGTCTGGGGGTTAAAAGCAAGACGAAAAATGAACACCCTGAGATAAGAAAATGTGTTCATGAAGGGTAAAACGCTGTTTCGTTTGCGCTGTCGAGCAGATACATTTTCTTTCTTTTTAAATCAAATAGGACACGCCCGGCTAATTGTTCCTAGCAATGGAAAGCCTGTAATAGAAAATTTCTGAGCTCTTTATGCTTGTGTGAGTATTGAACGTTTGAGTGCAACGTCTGGCAAAGTTTTGTTTCTATTTCATACGAGTATGCAAGATGCAGTAGTAATTACAGTAAATATTTGCGAATAATTATTGTGAAAACACTATAGTTTCAATGTTCAGAAATACCACGTTTCATTGCTTTAGGAACACATATTATTGCTACCTTTCGCGAAAAACAACTAGTGCAGGATGATAAAGATAACGAAGCTGCTGGCAAAAAAATCGGATCAACGAAATACCATAAAATCGAAACGCGTTTTTTTTTTATTAAGGCGTTTTGTATATTGAAAAGTTTCGAGAAACAATATGAAGAATGAGAAATTTTTTCTCTTTATGTCTCAGCTTCCCCTACAAGTTCGTATGATTTTTTTTTTAATTCTTGCTAATTCTATGCTAGTGGCGTATCTACGGGTTTGTTATTAAATTTGGGAGCGATGCCATAAAACTGTTTAATGTTAATGGTCCCGTTCCCGCGGTACGCAGTTGATTCCGGCTGCAGGGACGACTCGTTAAAATTTTGATAATTAGGATATCGAATATTCAATCTATACACCTTCATTACCATCGCCTGTTAAAAAAAAAGTTCTTTCCGACCATAAAAAATAATTCAATAATCAACTCAGCAAAACGATTTGAAAAGTAAGAATATTTTGGTCACCTAAATGCATTCCCTGCCAGAATATTGAGCCTAACGTTTCGCCTGTTTAGTTTCGTAGCTTACTGCTTGTTTCTGCGTCACACGGTCATTTGTATTCTCATTATTGTTACGTCCCTGGTAGATCATAGTAAATTCCTACATTTCCACGAAAGAACAACTGTTGCCGTGTTATTTTTCAGTCATTTTCAACAATTCATATTTCGTTAATCTTAGTGTGCAGATTGTTTCGACCTAGTGGTAGATGAGCACTTCCTCTGCACTGGTAACCTTCTTCAATATCGAACACGTTCACAATATGATAACTTTAAGAGCTCCTGAAACCTGATTACACCCCAGACGATATAAGCGGAAACTCTCGATCTGGGCTCTACTACGCCCCAGTTCCTGCAAGCTATATGCTATCTCTAAATTTGGTGAAATGGTTCAGGCATTGAGACTTCGCATAGGCATTGAGACTTCGCATTCCAATGAACTTTTGGGTCGGAGCTTATATAAGAGTATATATGACCCTACATAATGCATGCAATGCAATATTTAGAAACGATAATCTCAATTGTTTTGTGCACCTTACACAGTGAATCCAGAGTAGAGACCCTAAATTAGTCAGTTTTGAGGAAACTCAGTTGGTCTGTCATGGTCGCGGATGGGGAGGGGAAGGGAAGTAACTGAAGAGAGGGAAATGGCATTGTAGGCCGGTCAGGAGAGCGATTTGGAGAAGGGAAAGGGCAAGAGGGAGTAATGGAGACGATGAATTGGCAAGGCATAGATCAAGGAAAAGGGGAGGGAGGGGAGGGGGATGGAGGTCACCGTAGAAGAATGGGTGATGGGGAAAAAGAGAGAGAAACAAGGGGAAGGGTAGGAAGGAGTTAAGGAAATAGAGGTAGGTATAGAGGGAGGAAAAAGGAAGAGAGAGGGAAAGGGTGACTGGAGAGAGAGATTGTGTTACATAACGCATATATTTATGCCACGTGACATCTCTTTCTCCGGTAAAACTAGAGGAAAAAATTCACTGGTATATTGACCTTTCATCTCAGTACTTACCTGACCGGCGGAAAGAGGGCGCTGGCGCACTCGCCGCCATTGGGTGCGAGGTCGCCAGCCAGTAGGGAAAGGCTCTCCTTGGATTTGTGTACCTCTGGACAGGAGTAAATGCTAAAGAGATATAACAGTAAAATGGTAGAAGTATTTCGAAAGACATTATTGAACTAGGAAAACATCACAAAGCAATTATTCTAAGGGCATGAATTCACATTTAGAGGACCTGGATGAGGTAGTGTATATGTTACACGGCGCCACTCGCGCATAAACAGAAGAAGATTGTTTTGCCACGAGGGTCGCGTGATCTTTGAGCGCGCGATCTCATAGAACTGCGAGCAGCTGATGGCGCAAGCCGGACTCTGATGTCCTGGAAAATATACCAACGAGTGTTCGGGATGTAGTGTCTCCTTACTACGCGTATACGACAGGTACAGAGATTCAACAGGAACATGCTACTGGAGACATGTGAAAGACACGACTTATGTTTATGCAACACCGATGAAAAGTGCGACGGGCTAATAACATAGGAAATGGGTTGTTTACATTCTACAATAGATTACGCACAGATATCAAATAAAACATATGGCTGGCTAAAGAGAATAAACGCAGATGAAGATGGTTCAGAAGCCTCGGTAGTGATTACAAACGAATAAAGCCGAGCTTTACTAGGGAAGGAAACGCAGGGACAGAGGAAGACAAACATCCAGACTAAACGTAGTATACAGAGAAGTAGTTGGAAATAGTCGTTAAGCAAATATAGGAGATAATATCTGGGGACTCTCAAATTGATTTGTGTTGGACAAGGGTAACCAAGCTATTTAAACAAGAGCTATCTAAAGTGTGAAATAAAAGATGGGGAAACGAAGACGCAAACTCAAGAGCTGGTGGAATGATGAAGTAAATGAAAGCAATAACGAAATAACAAGAAGATTCCAGAAAGCACATAGATTTTAAGTAATAGAGACCTAGCATGTGGAGGTAAACAAGAAGTTGGGTACATTCATGAACAGAGACTGGAGGCATCCTGCTTGATGAATAAATTCAATCAAAAGAGGTCGCGATGGCTGTCTAAAGTAAATAAGAAAGATAGAAGGGCACCCAGCAAGTTTTGGAAATAGCTAAATTCACTAAGTCATGAAACAAAGTCAGAGCAGAAGTATACTGTTCTGCCTGAGGTAATCAGCTTCAAAGCGATGAGGAAAACTAATGACAGGGATGTTCAAGCAGCAAGGACACATAAAAGGCGCCTCACCAGTGGGAGGATAGTTCAAGTATTGATGTTGAAGCTTATCGAACAAAAGAATGGGAAAGGGCAGAACGGGAGAGTTCCAACATGGTAGATCAACAGGTGCAGATGGTACACCAATATAGATGACAAACTGTTAGGGCCCAAATCCGAGGAAGCGTTAAGGAAAGCAAAGTAGTAGCTTTAACATAAGGTGGAACTGCCCCGGAACAACAGAGGATAAGCAGATTGAGTTTAATATACAAGGGACAGGAACAAAATCTCACATAGTAATTATCGTTCCCTAACAATAACATCAGTAGTCATACGTTGGCAATGCAGAATATCAAGGAGATTACAGGCATGGGTAAAAAATGAAAATGTGCTAGGAGAGGAGAGCCGGCTTCAGGAAAAAGAAAGAGATTGGAGGACAATTGATGTTAATTAACACAGTGTATAAATGTAGTAGAGCTGGAAGGTAGACCACTCTGGTTAGCAGTCTTAGATATAAAGGGGTTGATGACGAAGTCGTTCAAGAAATTTTGTGGAACCTACTGTAGGTCTCAGAGATGTGAATGACGCAATATTGACATTTTTAAGAAATATTCACAAATACAACATGGTACACTAACAACATGGGAAGGAAAGAAAACAAAGCCAATAGAAATACAAACGAGGTCCTAGGCAGGGTTGCCCCTTGTCACATTGTTGTCCGTGTTGTATCCTCCAAGAATTAGACAAACCTAAAGGAACAATCTTGAGTTTGACCTTTCATACAACAACAAGATAAAAAAACGATAGGTCATTACCATGACCCATGGGTGCTGACGACATAGAGCTAATGGCCGATAGCATAGAGCTTAAGATCCCAATGAATATATTCGACGCAGGAGGCCACAAGTAAGGCTTAGAATTCAGTAGGGGCGAATCAGCGGTCATGGTGTTCAATGATTACGGAGTTGCAGACCTAAAGATGCGAGGATTAGAGGTTGAGCGAGTCGATAAATACAAGTATCTAGAAGTATGGATTATTCAGTCCATGGTAGTGAAAGAGAATCTTTCTTTGTGATGTCATTTAGCTTCCTATAATCGACGCAAAATCGAGTTCATCCATCATTTCTTTTTACCATTGTGTTAGGCGAGGACAAGGGTCTATAGGCTGGCTCAGTAACACCTTGTCTGAGCATTTGTTCAGCGATGTCATTAACGTGTGAACGCTTCGCCAGTGGTAGTCTGCCAGGCTATTGCCGAATGGAGTCTGCATCGCCGGTTATGATGCGGTGCGTAGCCCAATTGGTATTTTCTAAGTCAGTGTTGCTACTGCTAGGAGTCACCATAATCCTCAAGGTAGAAAACATAACATTTCAGCAAGAAGGTAGAAGGGGGGGGGCGTACGATATTGGGATTAGGAAACAAACTTTAACGAAATGATTGCCTCTTATCTCAATTGGTTACCACATTGCACAAAATTTTACTCTCTGGGTAAATGTTGTAAAGTACCTACGGTTATTTTTGTGATTTATAGTTGTAACGAGCAGGCATAGTTTCGGTTTGCTTCAACACGCTTGGCGCCCTATTGGCCAAGCATCGTGGCTGTGGGGATATTTATAAAGCGTGAATTTTTGTCAGCCATTTAAAGTTGCAACGATTCACTCGCTGTAGATGAGTGATTAGCCAGTGCAGTACAACCGATAGCCACGGGTACAGGCTATCGGTTGACGCTGCACACGTACGCATCATGAGTAGAGGTAATGCAGGGATTGGTGTTCCCACACCACACGCGCACGTCTTCCCCGTATAAAAGATTCAGAAGTAAATAACCAAAATAAAGCGTTGACGAACGCGCGTGCAAGATACAATTTGTTTTATGCTTTTGCTTTAGAAAATTTTACTACTGTTGAGGCCGAGCACGTTCGGAGCGTGCAACACCGATCTTTGCATTCTCCTTGATGCTTGAGTAATATAGCAATCGGGTCTATTTCGAAATTATGCACTCCAGCGACTCCAGCGAAAATGGGACATCTCTTATAGGGACAAAGACGGGACGGCAGCGGACCTCAGAAACGGGACTGTCCCGGCCAAAACTGGGACGTCTGTCACCCACTACTGCTGAATACAGCCGAAAACGTGAGAGAAAATTTTGCAGTTGAACAGCGTCATTCCTCTTGAAGGCAAGGTGCAGTGGCAGAGCAGAGAGTATAAGGTGAGTTTTGAGACCAAGAAAACACGGTGTTAGCGACTTTAATGGCAGCCTCTTCGCGTAGCACACTGATACGGTCGCCGAGTCGAGATGAAATGGCTGTGCCGCTAACGTGATGGATCCCTTGAGCAAAAGTCGAGCACGCGTTTGTGGGTTTTCGGAGAAATCCATTCCTAGTGATGCAATCGTCAGTGACTTCTGCTATGACCCCGGTAGCTGCCGTCTGCCAGGCCACCCACTTGGAAGGAAACATTGGCTTGTCCTAAAACTGCAAAGCGGTAAGCGCCAGTTGCACTTTCGGCCAGGCTCAGGAGACTCCTGAGCCTGGCCCAAACTGCAACTGGCGCTTACCGCTTTGCAGTTTTAGGACAAGCCAATGTTTCCTTCCAAGTGGGTGGCCTGCGCAGAACGACGCTACCCGGGGTCATAGCAGAAGTCACTGACGATTGCATGTACTAGGAATGGGTGCCTTAAAAAACCCACAAACGCGTGCTCGACTTTTGCTCAAGGGATCCATCGCGTTTGGGGCAACAGCCATTTCATCTCGACTCGGCGACCGCATCAGTGTGCTTTACGCGAAGAGGCTGCCATTAAAGTCGCTTTAACGCCGTGTTTTCTTGGTCTCAAAACTCACCTTGTACCTCCTCTTATGCTGCCGCTGCACCTTGCCTTCAAGAGGAATGACGCTGTTCAACTGCAAAATTTTCTTTCACGTTTTCGGCTGTATTCAGCAGTAGTGGGTGACAGACGTTCCAGTTTTGGCCGGGACAGTCCCGTTTCTGAGGTCCGCTTCTGCCGTCCCGTCTTTTGTCCCTATAAAGAGATAATGTCCCATTTTCGCTGGAGTCGCTGGAGTGCATATATCTCGAAATAGACCCGATTGCTATATTACTCGGGCATCAAAGGAGAATGCAAAGATCGAGCGTTGCACGCTCCGAACGTGCTTGGCCTCAGCAGTAGTAAAATTTTCACAAAGCAAAAACATAAAACAAATTGTATCTTGCACGCGCGTTCGTCAACGCTTTATTTTGGCTATTTACTTTGAATCTTTTAGCATGGGGAAGACGTGCGCGTGTGGTGTGGTAGCACCAGTCCCTGCATTACCTCTACCCATGATGCTTGACATCGCGCAGCGTCAACCGACAGCCTGCACCTGTGGCTATCGGTTGTACTGCGCTGGCAAACAATCACTCATCTACAGCCAGTGAATCGCTGCAGCTTTAAATGGCTGACCAAAATTCACGCTTTATAAATATCCCCACACCGCCCGATGCTTGGCCGATAGAGGCGCCAAGCGTGTTGGAAACGCAAACCGAACCTTAACGCCTGCTCGTTACAACTATAAATCACAAAAATAACCCGTAGGTACTTTACAACATTTACCCAGAGAGTAAAATTTTGCGCAATGTGGTAGCCAATTGAGATAAGAGGCAATCATTTCGTAAAAAGTTTGTTTCCTAATCCCAATATATCGTACGCCCCACACACGCCCCCCCCTTCTTACTGAAATGTTATGTTTTCTACGCCAGAGGGATTATGGTGACTCCAAGCAGTAGCAACACTGGCTTAGAAAATACCAATTGGGCTACGCACCGCATCATAACCGGCGATGCAGACTCCATTCGGCAAATAGCCCTGGCAGACTACCACTGGCGAAGCGTTCACACGTTAATGACATCGCTGAACAAATGCTCAGACAAGGTTGTTAGCTGGGCCAGCCTATAGACCCTTGTCCCCGCCTAACACAATGGTAAAAAGAAATGATGGATGAACTCGATTTTGCGTCGATTATAGGGAAGCTAAATGACATCACAAAGAAAGATTCTTTTTCACTACCATGGACTGAATAATCCATACTTCTAGATACTTGTATTTATCGACTCGCTCAACCTCTAATCCTCGGCCATCTTTAGGTCTGCAACTCCGTAATCATTGAACACCATGACCGCTGATTCGCCCCTGCTGAATTCTAAGCCTTACTTGTGGCCTCTCTGCGTCGAATATATTCATTGGGATCTTAAGCTCTATGCCAGGCTATCGGCCATTAGCTCTATGTCGTCAGCGCCCATGGGTCATGTGTAACGACCTATCGTTTTTTTATCTTGTTGTTGTATGAAAGGTCAAACTCAGGATTGAATCAACAGGTTTGTCTAATTCTTGGAGAGATACAGCACGGACAGCAATGTAGCATTGCTAGGGGCAGCCCTCAGCCTAGGACCTCGTTTGTGGCTCTGTTGGCTTTGTTTTCTTTCCTTCCCATGTTGTTATTGGTACCATGTTGTATTTGTGAATATTTCTTAAAAATGTCAATATTGCGTCATTCACACTCTCTGAACGCTACTAGTGAGTTCCACAAAATTTCTTGTAACTGACTACGTCATCAGCCCCTTTTATATCTAAGACTGCAATAGCCAGAGTGGTCTACCTTCCAGCTCTACTACATTTATACACTGTGTTAATTAACATCAATTGTCCTCCAATCTCTTTCTTTTTCCTGAACCCATTTCGTACCTCTCCTAGCACATTTTCATTTTTTACTCACATGCCTGTAATCTCCTTGATAATTCTGCATTGCCAACGTATGGCTACTGATGTTATTGTTAGGGAACGATAATTACTACGTGAGATTTGTTTTCCTGTCCCTTGTATATCAAACTCAATCTGCTTAGCCTTTGTTGTTCGGGGCAGTTCCACCTTATGTTAATGCTACTTACTACTGCTTTCCTTAATGCTTCCTTGGATTTGGGCCCTAACTGTTTTATCAACTGTCTGCCATCTGCACCTGTTCATCTACCTGTTGGGACTCTCCGTTCTGCCCTTTCCCATTCTTTTTGTATCGATAGCCTGAACATCACTACTTGAACTATCCTCCACTGGTGAAGCGCCTCCTATGTATCTTCGTTGCATGAACTTCCCTGTCATTAGTTTTCTTACATATTCATTGCCTCATTCCCTTGAAGCTGATTACACTCAGGCAGGACAATATACTTCTGCTGTGACTTTGTTTTATGACTTACTTAATTCAAGCTATTTACAAAACTTTCTGGGTGTCTTTCGATCTTTTTATTTACTTTAGCCAGCCATCGCGACCCCTCTTTTGATTGACTTTATTCATCAAGCAGGATGCCTCCAGTCTACTGTTAATGAATGTACCCGACTTCTTGTTTACCTCACATGCTGGATCTCTATTTCACTTAAGATATATGTGCTTTCTGGAAGCTTCTTGGTATTTCTTTATTGCTTTCATTTACGTCATCATTCCACCAGCTCATAAGTTTGCGTCTTCGTTTCCCCATCTTTTATTGCACACTTTAGATAGCTCTTGTTCAAATAGCTTAGTTACCCTTGAGCAACACTAATCAATTTGAGAGTCCCCAGATATTATCTCCTATATTTGCTTAACGACTATTTCCAACTACTTCTTTGTATACTACGTTTGGTCTGGATGTTTGTCTTCCTCTGTCCCTGCGTTTCCTTCCCTAGTAAATCTCAGCTTTATTCGTTTGTGATCACTATCGAGGCTTCCTGAACCCTCTTCATCTGTTTTTATTGTCTTTAGCCAGCCATATATTCTATTTTACATCAGTGCGTAATCTATTGTAGAATGTAAACAACCCATTTCCTATGTTATTAGCCCGTCGCACTTCTCATCGGTATTGCATAAACATAAGTCGTGTCTTTCACATATCTCCAGTGGCATGTTTCCTGTTGAATCTGTGTACTTGTCGTTATCCGCGTAGTAAGCGAGACACTACAGCCCGAACACTCGTTGGTATATTTTCCAGGACATCAGAGCCTAGCTTGCGCCATCAGCTGCTCGCAGTTCTATGAGTTCGCGCTCTCAAAGATCATGCGACCCTCACTGGCAAAACAATCTTCTTCTGTTTATGCGCGAGTAGCGCCGCGCTAGACATACACACGTACCCATCCAGGTCCTCTAAATGGGAATTCATGTCCCCTAGAATAATTACTTTGTGATGTTTTCCTAGTTCAATAATGTCTTTCAGAAATACGTTCTACCATTTTACTGTTATATCTCTTTAGCATTTACTCCTGTCCAGAGGTACACAAATCCAAGGAGAGCCTTTCCCTATTGGCTGGCGCCTTCGCCACCCTATGGCGGCGAGTGCGCCAGCGCCCTCTTTCCGCCGGTCAGGTAACTACTGAGATGAAAAGGTCAATATACCAGTGAATTTTTCCTCTAGTTTTGCCGGAGAAATAGATGTCACGTGGCCTAAATATTTGCAATTTTCCCGCTAGATTTAGCTGGGAAATATACGTTACGTAACACACAAACTCTCTCTCCAGTCATCCTTTCCTCTCTCTCTTCCTTTTCCTCCCTCTATACCTACCTCTATTTCCTCAACTCTCCTTCCTTCCCCTTCTTCTCTCTCTCTTTTTCCCCATCACCCATTCTTCTACGGTGACCTCCATCCCCCTCCCCTCTCTCCCTTTTCCGTGGTCATTTTACACCAATTCATCGTCTCCATTCATCTCTCTTCCCTTCCTTTTCCCTTCTCCGAAATCGCTCTCCTCACCGACCTACAATGCCATTTCCCTCTCCCCAGTTGCTTCCTTCCCCCTCCCCATCCGTGACCACGTGACACACCAACTGAGTTTCCTCAAAATTTACTAAATTTAGGGTCTCTACTCTCGGATTGACTGTGTAAGGTGCACTCAAACAATATAGATAATCGTTTCTAAATATTGCATTGCATGCATTATGTAGTGCCATATATACTATTATATAAGCTTCGACCCAAAAGTTCATTGGAATGCGAAGTCTCAATGCCTGCAACCATTTGACAAATTTAGAGATAGTATAGCTTGCAGGAACTGGGGGCGTAGTAAGAGCCCAGATTAAGAGTTTCCGCTTATATTGTCTGGGGTGTACATCAGGTTTCAGGAGCTCTTAAATAGTATCATATTGTCAACGTATTCGATATTAAGAAAGAAGGTTACCAGTGCTGAAGAAAGTGCTCTCTTCACCACTGGGTCGAAACAATCTGCACACTTAAGATTAACGAAATATGAATTGTTGAAAATGACTGCAAAATAACAACCAGCAAATCAACAAATATTTTAAGATTTGACGTAATTAGACACGGCAACAGTTGTTCTTTCGTGAAAATGTAGGAATTTACTATGATCTACCAGGGACGTAAAAATAATGAGAATACAAATGACCGTGTGACGCAGAAACAAGCAGTAAGCTACGAAACTAAACAGGCGAAACGTTAGGCTCAATATTCTAGCAGGGAATGCATTTAGGTGACCAAAATATTCTTACTTTTTAAAATCGTTTTTTGCTCAGTCGATTATTGATTATTTTTGTTTTTTTTATGGTCTGCGAAAGAACATTTTTTTTAACAGGCGATGGTAATGAAGGTGTATAGATTGAATATTCGATATCCTAATTATCGAAATTTTAACTCTCGTCCCTGCAGCCGGAATAAACTGCGTACCGCGGGGCCGAGACCCATTAACATTAAACAGTTTTATGGCATCGCTCCCAAATTTAATAACAAACCCGTAGATACGCGACTGGCTATAGAATTAGCAAGAATTTAAAAAAAAATTCACATCGAACTTGTAGGGGAAGCTGAGACATAAAGAAAAAAATTTTCTCATTCTTCACTTTTGCCTCTCGAAAACTTTTCAATATACAAAACGCCTTAATAAAAAAAAAAAAAAAAACGCGTTTCGATTTCATAGTATCTCGTTTGATCGATTTTTTTGCCAGCAGCTTCGTTATCTTTATACATCCTGCACTAGTTGTTTTTAGCGCAAGGTAGCAATATTATATGTTCCTAAAGCACAGAAACGCGGTATTTGGGAACATTGAAACTGATAGTGTATTTCACAATAAATATTTGCAAATATGTACTGTAATTACTACTGCATCTTGCATACTCGTATGAAATAGAAGCAGAACTTTGCCAGGCGTTGCACTCAAACGTTCAATACTCACACGCGCATAAAGATAATATAAAATATTATAGCGCCTCGCGTCGTCTAACTTAAGTTCAGAAATCTTCTATTACAGGCTTTCCATTGTAGGAAACAATTAGCCGGATGTGTCCTATTTGATTTCAAAATAAATAAAATGTCATCTGCTCGAGAGCGCAAACGAAACAGCGTTTTACCCTTCATGAACACATTTTCTTATCTCAGGGTGTTCATTTTCGTCTTGCCTTTAACCCCCAGACACAGCTGCAACAAATTTGCTTTTGTGTAACTTCTCAAGGTAATCATTGTGATATGTTCATTTTTTTACCCATCACGTATACGCAGACAAAATTCGTGCTAACAGTCTGCATCAGCGTTCTCTATTGTGTCGGTGTTTATTGTATATACATATGATGATTGACTTGTAGAAATAACAGTAGAGATTATCATATCAACGAAATGGCAGACTCGCACGAGCCAGAACGACACGCGCTCGTGTTTCGTTTTTCTCCAAGCTGCCCGTCGTCGTCTTCGTAACATTATCTCACTCATCTTTGATTTCATTTACAACTCTAATGTCGCAACCATGATTGTTCCTCACCGCATGTGTCAGTGACCGAACTGTTGCGAAAAGGAAAGAAAAACAAAATATGCATGGTCTGAAACGGACACAAGTCATATTTTGATGAAATGCCTTAAATGTGTCGACAACGTATTTATATTACTGGAGTTTTTGGCGCCTATAACTCATTCTCACCCGAACGTGCTGCAAAAATAATTGCAGGCGTCCAACAGCTCTCCCCCCCCCCCCAGTTAAAGGGGCAATGCAACAATTTTTGTACTTTGCGCAAATGCCGCTTAGAACGGATCCCTGACGTTAATGACCTATGAAACACGCGTTCGTTTTTCACCCCACGCAATAGAAGTCCCAGAAAAAAATTAAAGAAAAGCGAGCAGCGTTCACCCCCTCAACTCGCAGCCAGAGCAAGCGGCCACGTGACCTGGAACCGATTATATGCCGCCAATGTTGATCATAGCCACGCGCTGGGGTTGGCAAAGCACAGGACACGCGCTGAGTTCCAGACATTGTTATGGCTCGGCTCTTGTCGTCGTTGCAGCGATTGGACACGGGCCACTACCCGAATGCTTCTCGAGCTAGTAATTCATCATCGAGCCCAAATCGAGTGCTTACGCAATGCTCGGGTCCAATCTATGAACCGCATTCAAATATCGTCACTTGGGATGTACGGCGATCCCCACGTTACGTCATCAAATTTTGCAAAGGAGAGATTGAATGAAAATTATCGCTTTTGTCCTTGAAATTACACCGCAACAAAGGAGTTTCTCGGCCAGTGGCGTTGCGTGCGAGTATCCTTGAGTCCCACTGGTGCCAGTGAAGCTCGTGTAAAGTGAAAACATTCCAACTGAATATTGTT
>JAZHYW010062438.1:0-59567 GCA_037355805.1 Ixodes ricinus | reverse complement strand
TTTAGCAAGGCATTTGATTCCATAAATCACGATATTCTGTTGACAAAATTGCCAATGTATGGAATTAGAGGCACTGCATTGGCACTGATTCGTAGTTACTTATCGGCACGTTCTCAGTATACGTTCACATATGGCATCCGTTCTCAGCTCAGTGAAACAATTACTTAGGGTGCACCATAAGGTTCTACTCTTGGTCCATTGTTATTGCTATTGTATATAAATGACATTGTAAATCTGCCGCAGACACCAGATATTATTTGTACGCAGATGACACTAATGTATTTTTTCTGATTCAAACCTAATGAAGCTAGAAACTATGTCAAATGAGTGGTTGCATAATTTATCACTATAGTTACAGTCCAAAATCTTTAGTTGAACACTGGCAGGACAAAATATATTGCTTTTTAAGCCTAAAAATAAACCTATTAACTATCAAATAAACGTTAAGTTTGAAAGCACCATTATAGAGAACGTTAGGTCGCATAAACGTCTTAGTATTTGATTCGATGAGAGTTTAACTTGGTCTTGACACGTGGAACACCTTCGTTCAAAGATTTCTGAATCTATCGGCATATTGCATAAGTTAAGCTACTCCTGCCTCGTTGGTTAAAACGTCAGATATATTATGCATTGTTACCTCCTACCTTAACTACTGTTTACTAAATTTGGGAAACAACAGCAACTAACCTTGACAAGTTTTTAGTACTACAAAAGAAAGCTATCCGGTGCATAAATAATCTAGATAGTTACGCCCATACTGCTGCTTCTTTTCTGAAACAATATTCTTTCCATCCAACAACATTATTACTTGAGAGTGGCTCTAGCAAATTTACACAGAATTTAAAAACAGCGAGTTTCTATTTCTAGAAAATTACCGCAGAAACCACAACCTATAATTTACGTCATGAAAAATATGTACAAGAAAACATTCGCAAAAAGTATGGGTCTCAACTTTTGGGTTACATATTACCCGACTTTTTTAAATAGGTTCCCAGAAACAGCAGACATTATTACAACCTGTCAATCGCCTGAATATTGAAAAAATAAGGCTTTGCACATTAGGTTCTCATAATATGCGTCTTCCATCCTGATCCCCTCCTCATCCTTCCTTCTTTTTCTTTTCGTTTTCCCTTTGTTTTGTATGATTAGTGTCGTGTTTTCGACCGGGATGAACGAAGACTTCCAGCCGCAGGCCAGGACGGACAGGCCCAAAAAAGCCCCCGGTTTATTCCAGCAATCCAATATATACAGAGGTCTGGTCACATGATAATAGACACTTCCCGCAAGTCATATCGAGGGGTGACCGACGAGCGCGGTACACTTTCCGCAAGTCATAATGACGTGTTACAATACCGCGTGACAGTATCGCGCTATACGCAGAAGGCCGATAACACTACATCCCCCTTTTTCGAGTGAGAGGCAGAGTTTTCATCAAACAAGGAATCACCCCGAACAAAAAAAATCAAAAAGGTCATCACATGGCATTGACAAGAATCGAGGATCAACACTCGTATCAACAATGAAGCATTCACAAACAACATTAATCAATCGAACATGCCGAGTTCAAAACAAACAAGAATCAAGTACGGTGCATTGAGAAATTCCGTACCGCTCAGGCTGGCGTACTACCCGGCCAGATCGCGTCGCATAGACCGGAGGGACCGCAGGCAACGGAACACTAGACTCGTGTCCTTCATTCGGACTGTTTTGGCCAATTGGCGAACCGGGACGACTGGGGCACGTTGCCCTAGGGCAGCTGTCAGTTTCCACTTCTGGAAACTCGTAGCAGTCACTATTTTCCACACTTCCCCTCTCCTGCTCGAGTTGAACCAGGGCTCTTCGGTTCCGTTCGATTCGGCAACCGTGCCTCAACTCTACCACATACGAGCGCGGCCGGCTGGCCGGCTGAAGGACCACGCCCTTCTGTCTACGGTCTTTCACCCAGACTACGTCACCGGGCTTCAACTGAGGCAGGTGACGCGCCGCATGGCGGCTGTTATAGAAGCGGCGTTGCGTATCCCTAAGGAGCGAGTCTCTTTGACGGACCTCCTTCAGGTTCGGCGTACTTGGCGCCAGTTTCTTTGGGTGGAGTGGAAGCGTGGTACGGAGCCGCCGACTCATGAGCAGCTCCGCTGGCGTGCTGCCTAGTTGTCCCGGGGTGTCCCTGTAGGCTAACAGAGCCAAATAGGGATCATTAGACTTCAACAACAGTCTTTTAACGGTTTTCACCATCCTTTCTACTTCGCCGTTCGCCTGCGGAAACCTCGGGCTCGATGTGACGCTTCTGAACCGGTAGTCTCTCGCGAACTGCCTGAATTCCTGGCTAACAAATTGTTTGCCGTTATCCGTCACCAGAACTTCCGGTATGCCATGCCTCGAAAATATACTTTTGAGTTGTTCTACAACATGGGAACTAGTCATGTCTTCAAGACGGCACAGTTCTGGAAAGCGAGAAAGGTAATCTACTACTAACAAATAGTTACTTCCTTTCATGTGAAATATGTCTGCTGCCACTCTTTCCCATGGCCTAGACGGAGTCTTAGTCGGCATCATAGGCTCTGACGGCTGGTCACGGTACTCTGCACAAACCCTGCAATTTGTGACAACTGAAGCAAGCTGCGAGCTTAGGCCAGGCCACCACACGGACTCTAGTGCTCTGGCCCTGCACCGGACAATACCTTGATGCCCTTCGTGGAGTTGCTTTAAGACCTCGCTTCTTAGTGGTTGGGGAACCACGAGGCGGCTGCCTTTCAGAAGGACGCCCTTACAAATGCTGAACGTTCCACGTTCTGGCCAATAAGGCTTTAGCACGGCCGGTAAAGAGGTTATGCTGGGCCACCCTTCTCGAGTAAAGCGAATTAACTGTTGGCAAGTCTCATCACATGCTTGCTCTTCGGCAACTGATCTGAAGTTGTCAGACTCGCTCAACTCTGACAACGAACCTGCCACAAAACTGCTTACCTCCTCTACTGAGAGGAAGTTCACCATTCGCTGTCCCCGCAGAGGTGCCCGTGATAGTGCATCAGCAATCACAAGGTTTTTACCTGGCACATACTCGACATCGAAGCTAAAACGCATCAACCGCATCCTAAACCTTTGAATGCGCGGTGGAAGCAAATCCAGTGGGGAGTTTCCCAGCAAAGTCACTAACGGCTTATGGTCAGTTTCTACAGCAAAATGCAACCCCTTAGGTAACTTTCGAGGCGCTCTGCGGCCCAAGTCAGAGCCAAGGTCTCCTTCTCAATTTGCGCGTAGCGAATTTCCGTAGGCGTTAAAGACCTTGAAACAAAAACTACAGGCCTTCGCTCGTTGTTGGGCTGCAGCTGTAACAAAACAGCCCCTAACCCATATGACGAAGCATCCGCCGAAAGAATCGTCGGGTACTTTGGGTCATATGTTGCCATGCAACTATCCGAACAGATAGCTTTTTTAGATACTCAAACGCCGCCTCTTGAGCGTCAGTCCAAAGCCATTCTGCATTCTTTTGCAGCAGCTGACGTAACGGTGCCGTTTTCTCAGCCAGATTGGCGATAAACCGCGAACAGTGATTCGCAAGACCCAACAGCCTGCGCATCTCAGCCACGTTTGTTGGTGCCTTCATCTCAGTTATCGCTCGAACCTTCGCGGGATCGGGGCGTATGCCGTCTTTGCTCACCACACACCCGAGGAAAGAAAGCTCCTTCACGCTGAATTGGCATTTTTCCTTGTTCAAGGTTACACCGGCTTTGGAAAGTCGCTCCAGAGTGCGATGCAGACGCTCATCGTGCTCTTTCTGGTTAGAGCCAAAGACTAGCACATCGTCCATCAGGTTCACCACCCCCGGGATTCCATCAAGAATTTCACTCATGCGCTTCTGGAAATACTCAGGAGCTGAGGTTATCCCGAACGGCAACCTTTCGAAGCAGTAACGGCCGTATGGCGTGATGAACGTGGTTAACCGCTGGCATTCTTTCGCCAACTTTACTTGATGGAAGCCCGAGTTGGCGTCGAGTTTTGAAAACACCGCAGCTCCGCTAAGCAACGCCAGAGTATCGTCAACTGTGGGAAGTACGAAACGCTCCCGTCTTACATTCTTGTTGAGTTGAGTCAAGTCAACACAAATGCGTACATCTCCGGACGGCTTTAAAACCGGAACTATGCCCGCACACCACTCAGTTGGGCCTTCGACTTTTCTAATGACTCCATTGGCCACCATTTTGTCGAGTTCTTTTTTACCCCTTCTCTCAACGGGATGGGAATACGACGGGCGGTGTGAATGGCGTAGGGCACACACTCTGGTTTCAGACGAATGCAATATTCGCCTTTCATGGTTCCAAGACCATTGAACAAGGAAGGATAGCTCGTTTCCACCGATACTTGATCGACAAACTTTACTATTCCTAAGGCTTCGATGGCTGGTAAGCCTAGGATGACAGACTTCGCTGATTCAACGACAAAAACCGTTTGTCGAGTGGAATTACGCTTCCACAAAATGGTGGCAACGAACTGTCCTTTGACCTTCAACTCCTCATTGCCTGGCCCCTTTAAAGCGACATTAGAACGTTCAAGCTGCCCTGGTAATCCAGGGAAGGACGCTGGGACTACTGAAACTTCAGCTCCCGTGTCGATTTTCGCAGAAACGACCGTATCATTGATAGACACCTCTACCGTTCTAGCTTTGGCGCTTGTAACTCCTAAGGAACAGACAAAGTTCCTGCGGTTCGCGGTTCGCGTTCTAGTCTCGACACTGCTGGCGCCTACCTTGGAGGCTCTTGCTTGTTTAGTCGAGCAGACGGCGGCGAAATGTCCTCGGATCCCGCACTTGTGGCATACTGCTCCTCGGGCTGGGCACGAAGAACGGGAATGCGGGCCTCTCCCGCACGTTGAACACTTCGGAGCGCTGTTGGCGTTGTGTCCGACGCGTTCACTGTTCTTTGTTCTTGGGCGGTGCCCGTGGGGCTTCCCTTCACGGCGAACCGCGTCGACCTCGGCGCTCGACGACACAGCCTCCGAAAGTTCCGTAGAACCACTGCGAAGCTCCTTTTGTTGTCGTTGCACACTTTCCTTCAGACGTGCCTTCGCAAGGGCGCTTGCCAGTGTGAGCGTCGCATCCATCTGAAGAGCCTCGGAGAGCTTGGCGTCGCGTAGGCCCACAACGAAGCGGTCGCGAACCATCCGCTCTTTTACTTCGCCGTAGTCGCACCGGTCTGCCAGCGTATGTAGGGCTGTGGCAAACTGGTCCACCGTCTCGCCTGGTTCCTGACAGCGGCGATGGAAGCACGCGCTTTCATAAACCAGGTTGCGTGCGGCGACAAAGTAGTCGTCAAACTTTTGCTTGACAACGGCGTATTTCTTCGAGTCTTCTTCCGTCAGGTTGAAGGTCTGGAATATCTTGCGCGCCTGCCGTCCCATGGTGTACAGTAGGGTCCGTACCTGAGCTTCCTCTGTCCGCTCGTTCAGTCCAGAGGCGAACCGGTAATCGTCGAAGTCCTGAACCCAAGCAGGCCATTCCGACGTTTTTTCAAAGTTGAAGCTCGGCGGCGGCTGTACCGGAAAAGGTCCCGGCTGGAACAAAACCTTGTCTTCGTCGCCGGGCATGCCTGGTTACCCTTGGATGGCGGCCACGGCAGAAAGTGGGCGACGGACCACAAGGAATGGCAGGTGTCTCATCCCACTTCTGACACCATGTCGTGTTTTCGACCGGGATGAACGAAGACTTCCAGCCGCAGGCCAGGACGGACAGGCCCAAAAAAGCCCCCGGTTTATTCCAGCAATCCAATATATACAGAGGTCTGGTCACATGATAATAGACACTTCCCGCAAGTCATATCGAGGGTGACCGACGAGCGCGGTACACTTTCCGCAAGTCATAATGACGTGTTACAATCTTGGCAAGCTGTGCGCGCGGCAATATTTACAACCTTGCTCTGACATCAGGAATATTTCCCATGGGGATGCAGACCGCCATAGTAACACTATTGTTCAAGAAAGAAGATAGAAATTGCATAGGGAACTACCGACCTATTTATATTCTTCCCACTTTCTCAAAAGGCCTCGAAAAAATTCTGCACACGCGAATTACAAATTTTTTAAATAAGCATAAACTCCTAATTGACTCTCAATTTGGTATCAGGAAATTCAGGTCAACCGAGTGTGCACTCTTACACCAAAAGAGATAATACTGGACAATTTAGAAGAAAAGTTGTAAACAGTCGGTATATTTTTGATTTCAGTAAAGTGTTCGACTGTCTTGATCACGGTATTCTTTTAGATATATTTTTATATTGTTTTCGGGGTGTTTCCTTTTCTGTGTTAAAATCATATTTTCAAAGTCGTCGGCAATATGTTTCAATCAACGACCATATGTCCTCTTTGTAAGGTATTAATTCTGGTGTTCCCCAGGGAAGAATTCTGGGACCACTTCTATTTCTTTTTTATATAAAGGATATTGTAACTATTGACCCTGATGTAAATTTTATAATTTACACAGACGATACGAGCATAATCATTTCGGATAAAAATTATGAACATCTTGTTACCAGAGCAAATATTGCTCTATCTAAAGTAAAATGTTGGTGCGAAACTAACTCCCTCCATATAAATACTAATAAGAGCAAGGTTGTAATATTTCAACTATATTCTAGAACTCAAGCAAATGTATTTCTTTCTTTCAAATATGGCTCCGATATTATTCATTGTGTTGAAAATGTCAAAACTCTGGGTGCATTTTTTTCCTTTAACATGTACTGGTCTGAACATGTTAAATATGTTTCGCACTAAGCTTTCAAAAATAGTTGGAGTAATAAACAAATATTGAAACGTTTTACCTGCCAATATCAAATTTCAAATTTTTTAATCATTATTTTTCCCCGTCTTAGGATACGCGCATCTGATATCGGGATCCACTGGTTTTAACCAACTTAAATTTGCTCCGCGTTCTGCAGAAAAAGCTCTTCGTGCAATAGCCAATATCCCTACGACCTCACCATGATTGCCTCTCTTTGGTAAATTTTCCATAACCGACGTGTGAAAACTTTACAGTCAACGCTTAACATTAACCTACCAATCGGCTCCTAAAAGGTAAATCCAAAATATTCCTGTACCTCGCTGACCTTCATTTGCAAATTCCAATTTATCAAACCCATCAAATACATCCATGGCAAATACCAAAATAACGTACGAACTTCCGAACATTAAAGAATTAAACATGCACTTCCTCACTTACTAAATCATATCGCATCTTACTACTGGGATGAGTTGAGCTAGTTGGTTATGATACATCGCGGGTGGAACCAGCTGGACAATGAAAGGAGGAACAGAAAAGACACCCTATCGCTGGACTAAACTATTTTAATAAATCGTCCTCCTCTTCTACTAAATATTTTGCGTATCAATTTTTTTCTTTTTTTTTCTTTTTTAACTGTTTTTCCTTATTTCTATTTTTGCTTAGCAGAGAGGGCGCCCTTCAGAAAGAGCTTTTCTTGCGGTTGCATGATTATTGAGGCGGAGCTCACACAGTTTTATTTTTTTGTTTTCTATAGCCAAGGCCTCCAACATCTCCCTTGCAAGCTGGTTTTTGTGGTGTCCTGTGATGCTGGCTTGCTCAAGCTTGGGTTTGCACTTGCAAGTTCGACAATGGGCAGCGAGGTGTCCTCGTCCCGTGAGATTCTTAACGTTGGCCACATGTTCACGCGCACGGTTGTTTACGCATCTCCCGGTCTGTCCAATTTAGCATCGTCTACATGTTAATGACTTCTTTTTGGCCCGGAAGGTATTTTGTCCGGTGTCGAGTGTCACACATGTCTTTCTTGTCCGTTTGTGTCTGGTTGATCCGGCGGCAAAGGGAATAAGCCTTATTTGAGGCCGAGCGCACAACTTGAATGTTTTGCCGTTTTGCTATTTTTGTCGATTTGTGGTTGACCCCATGAATGTACGGGATTACTGCAAACGGCTTCTTTGTTTTCTTTGCTTGTTCTTCACTTTAAGCATTGCTCCTCTTTACACTGCGGCATATTTTTTCACATATAGAGGCCAATAAGGTTTTTGGATATCCGGCTTTGTGAGTCGTGAAATTTGGGCATCAAAACTTTGCTGGACTTGATGTGAGCAGGTCTTCTTTCGGCTTGAGGAGAGGGCTGCGATGGCCAATCCTTGCTTAACATTTTTTGAGTGTTCTGAATCATTAGGAAGAAACTCTTTTCCCGGTCGTGCTTGGTATTTCCAACACACATGTCCTGCTTAGAATTTCAACGCCAAATCAAGAAACCGAATTGATGTATTCACTTGAGTTTCGTGGGTGAAAGTGAGGCCCATGCAGCTTTTTTGGATTTGTGTCATGGTGGTTTTGAGGCATCCATCGGCTTGGTCGTCGACTTCTGTGGTCCACAATATAAGAAAAGCCTCAACATACCTGTAAATAACCCCTATGCTTGCATAGTAGAAGAAGCATAGTATTACTAAATGGTGGACGATTGACCATCAAACGCTTTATAACGACGGATGATGGAACAATAAAATCTTCTGTTTGTAGCTTAGAGACGTTCATAACGTTTCCGGTGCGATTGACGGACCATCGAAACATTTTGATGTTGTCTGGTGAGACCATCAGGATATTGCAGTAGACAATCACAAAGAAAAAACTGCTGTTGGTGCTTCTCGTGACAAATTTCAATGGTGGAAAGAACCGGACTCTACGCGGGAGGTTCCAGGAGTGGCCGAAGAAGGCGTGGATGATCTCACGTCGGTGCGAATGCGTGAATTACTTTTGGTATGTAAAGCTGAGATTGGCGTGTCTCGATATCAGTGTTCATATTGAAAAACATTGCGAAAAACACACGGACAAGATAACACACAGGACGAGGCGCTGATGTTCTCTTCTCTTCTTGCCCTGTTCTCTTCTTGGCCGTGTGTTTTTCGCGCTGTTTTTCAATATGAACACTGATATCGAGAGAAATAAGCGCCAATGGAACACGGACAAAGAGTAGAATAACAACGACACAAGGCGCTTGTTCCTTTGGCCCTATTTCTCTCGATATCAGCATTTTATTACTGATATCGAGCCACGCCAGCTAGCCCAACTTGCCATTCTATTAAGCAATATCAGTGTGTTCAATCCGAAAATAATCCGCATAAACAATTCTTCTATGATACTCCAAAGGTAACGAAGACAACTTCTTATAAACTCAGGTATGTTTAGAAACCATAGTTTTGTTTTAAAATTGTTTTATTATCCGTTGGTGAAACAATCTGTTGATCTGAGTTGTATGTCAAGTAGATCATGTCTACAATTCAAGTGGTAGAGAATTGTTCCGAAATACCTCACTTTGCTTGATAGGAAATTTGTTTACTCGGTGCAGGTGTATAGGGAACTTAATGTTTGCGTAAAAACGTTTACAAAGTCACGAATGCAGTAATTGGAGGGTTACTGCATTCTCGTGCCGACGAGGCTTAGTGTATTGCAGGCTGTCACACGACGCAGTCATGCCCAGCGTGGACGGCGGGAACAGAATGTAGATGGCCACGCAACAGACTACCGATTAAATTGCTGACCATCGTGAAGTCTCCAAAGTTGTGAGTGGAGTTAATGCAATTTATCTTCAATTATCTTTTGCAGTTTAATGAATTCAACGTGCAATTACTTCCAAAAAGAAATATTATCATGCCATAACCTAAATACAAACTTTGCTTTCATGTTACTACGGGAATTTCGGAAGGTACCCTAACGCTTCGAATCTTCGTTTTTGAAATGGTAATGGGCACAAAATAAACTTCCCAATTGACAGTAACAAAATCTTTGTCTTCTGCAGGTAAATATGTGTGATTAGAAATTCATACCGACCAACTGACCATCATCCCATCAATCCGTCAAAGAATAAATGTCCCAAAATAAGACAGACCATCGAACCATCACACCATTAAGGCATCATATTTTCACACTATCAGGCCATAAAACGATCACACCATCAGGCATCAGACCATCAATTTCCCAAAAGACGTCAGACCATCAGCTGATGGACCATCATAATTTTTTCTGATGGTGTTTTCGATTGTCATCTGTTCCATGGGGTTGCTGTTCCTTTTGACTGTCGGTAGGCCACTGTGGTTCACACGTCTAGGGCACCCGGGTGATGGCAATCGCCGGTAATGTTTCAGTCTGTTATGATGCAAAACAACCCGCGTACGTCTAGATGCATCAAGCTCAATTCAAATGGCTTGTTTTAAACTTTCTTGAAAACGAACAAAGTAACTGCCATGGAAACTGGAGTTTTGATTTTTGCCTCTTTTTACCACTGGGCATTGAAGTAACACTACGTCGCCAACTTAAAACCTTGCTCGAGAACTTTCCGATCATTATACTATTTCTGACGGCGTTCTGCTTAGGGGTTAGGCAGTATAGCAGCAGCATGTGCCATCTGCAAACTCCTTTGACTTTGGGAATTCTGGTGTATCGGCGTGCTAATGACGTGTTTTATTGCTCACTTCAGAAGATCTACTGGCAGTTTCATATATCTGTCGCAGACGAGGTAGTGCGGGGTAAACACAATGGACTCGTGGAAAGTTGACTGGTACGCTATCGTGACCAGAGGAATTCGGAGGTCTCGATTCGTTTATGATTTATCAAAGTAGACGTTCAGCATCAAGAGATGTGTCTGGTTAAACATCTGGAGCTACCTCTTTGATTGCAAATGATAAGCGGTTGTGTAGGTTTTCTTTATACCAAACAAGTGGCGCATTAAAAAAGTCGACTTTCAGATGTTTTATTTTAGTCTGAGTGAAGACATGTGGTGGTTCCGAAGCAAAAGACAAAATTTCAGAGAAGTAAGGTGCCAACTTTCTTGGTACCTGGGACTTCAGGAAAAAACCTTGACCCATCGCGTGAAATAATTTTACACGACAAGTACGTACCTGCTTCCTTGTGCTGTAGCTGGAAGCGGTCCTGCGGTGTCCACGCCTATCCTTTCGAAAGAAAATTCGGTGCTTTGCGTGACGAGTGGAGCTTTCGGAGCGTAGTGGGGAGGTTTCCTCGCATTGTATACTCTGCAATTCGAGCGCCACCCAATGGAAAATTCCCGTATACATATTTCATAGCAGTACTGTATACATTTTACACGATGTTATTGGATACAGGATCCTGTATACGTATACGGCACCCACATCTATTCAGGATCCGTTATATGTATACGGGATCCATATTCATGCAGAATCCGGTATAGGTATGCGTGACCAACATCCACGTACAGGATCCCGTTATATACGATCTGTATCCGCAAGCAGGATCCTGTCTATATATTGGGACCTTGTGGTCGGTTTGCCCAGCTGCCTACCCGACCCGGAGGAGTAAGATGAAACCAGCGGTTTCACGAACAAGAAACTACATTTATTTGGACGTGGACGAGGCGATCAATAAACTAACATTGTTACCGGCAGCTCTAGTGTACGGGCAGCGACTGCCTGCGCGCCAATTCTTATCAATCTTATCAAGGCGGCGCCCACAATATGCGTGTGAACGGCTTGACTCCGCCGCCACGCGAGAAAGTCAGCCACGTGTGCGCCATAGTTTGGCATTGAACTGGGGAGCCACCATGGTGCCCACACACTCCCCCTCCGCTTCAAATATGGCCCGGAATGTCGTCCGCCCTTTCTTCATGAAGCTGTCCGTGTTCGAACGCCGCCCGACAGAGGTGTGCTCCTCGAACACAGTCCAGGCAGCGACGGTACGATGTGGCCGTCCGCTGCATTGCCGGCGTAGGCCAGGTCCTTGGGGCCGTTCTGTAGGGAATAGCTGCGGTCCATGGTTTACGGTCCCCTGGGTTGCCCTTGATGTGCAGTCGTCCTCAGTGGCCTAGTCTACCACGAACCCGGCTACCATCTCCTTCCGATGGTGGAGGGTGACGACGATGTTGTCCACGAGGCATCTTCATGGTGAAACAGAGAAGGATACAACATGGGTGCTTAGTTGAGGGTTGAGCCTCGCGATATTTTTGCACGCCTTCAAGAAAGGTCCCAATAACATATCTGATGTTGACACACAATTTTGTCCCCCGCAACTTGAAAAGGGGAGCAAACCCGTGGAAGTAAAAACTGCCCCATCAATAAGAAAAAAGCAAAGCGGAAGGGACCAAAAAGGTTCTTCTCTCTTTGGTGTTGTACTGCTGCCGTGGAGACGAGGGAGGGGCTTCTAGAAAGAGACTGTCGTAAGTGTCGGTCTGGTGCTGCGAGAAATCTTTGTCTCCTGCTTGAAAAAATTGTTGAATGTCGGCGACAGAAACAGGTCCGATTTCTTCACTTGACTCGCATTGAACTAGTTTGTAAGTGAGTGGTGAGCCCTGTGCAGGCATGTGAAACAGATCTTGCCACCTGTTTGAGGGAAAAGCTGCGAAGCCTCGAGTGGCAAGTGAGTGAGTACGCCAGAGTACAATGTCTCCCCACCCCGGACTGAAAGTCACGTCGCCCCTGGCTGTACTGTTCCGACTGCTGCACTCGGACGAAGTCGAGATTTTTAGGGCCTCACTAATGTTATCGGAGAAGCGGTTTAGCATTTTTCCTGGGAACTTCATGGGGGGGGGGGGGGGCGAAGCCTTCCCTTTGACTCTGTAATAAGGACCCTATTGAAAATTCCACCAGCCCGGGTCTGGTGTGTTTCTGACGTTTACACCAGAGCGGAAATTCAGACACGGTTCTTAACCTGTTCTGGTGGCTTGGTGTGTTCTATTGTCTTAGCGTGTTCTAGTGTCTTGGTGTGTTCTAGTGTATTGGTGTGTTCTGATGTCTTGGCGTGTTCTGATATCTTGACGTGACTCTGTCACGTGTGTCCTGATGTGACCCGGCCGATCTAGGGGTGGCCTGGTCATGCATGCACGGTATAATTTGGATGCAGAAAGGACTGCTGATGACAACAGCTAGCATAATTCGCTAAAAGAACACCAATTATTCAAAAAGGCTTAGGTGTTCATTCTGCCATTAAACAAAATAACAAACACAAAAAAGAATGAAACTTACTATTTTATTTTTTCCCGACACGCACCACTCGCGTACATTCCCTTGAACACAGGGCTGTCCATGGCTCTTTTCTTCCATGCCGTTTTCACCAGCACATCTGGATGGTTGAGATGATGGCTTGGGCAAGTTGGTATTGCATGATAAAACCTACAGTGCATAAAAAATACACGAGCAGTTATTCATAAAAAACCTTAAAATAATCAAATCACAACTTCAACAATAAAGAAGGAAGTTCTGTCGTGTCCAGCCTGATAATCGGTCAATTTATCACTCGGCCCACCCTCCCGCTTTCAATCTGCTTCCCCCTACCTGTGGGCAATATATTACAGTCAAACCTGACTCTATCGAACTCTCGAAAAACCCTCTACCACTTCGATATAGGAGGCAATTCTCTATAGAATTTTCAATGAATTTTAAAACGAACAGGCACGCCACATTTAGAAAAGTAGTTTACTCTCGAAGGAGCATCTGTACGTCATGAGGGAGGCTCACCGCAGCTATCTAGTGGCCGCTTCTTCGTTTACCGGCTCACCCTCTCCCCGCATCTTGCGGGGAGAGGGTGAGAGGATGGAAGACAATACGTTGGACAAACTGGGCGATGTCTAAATGACCGCCTTCGAGAACACAACAACATTGTAAAGGCCAACTCTGGCCACTTAGGGATACACTGTCGGGATTGTGGGTGTGTCGCACATTTCAACAACAGCACCGTGTTGGGCAAAAGTGTAAACCAATTAACAAGGGAAATCATCGAAGCCGAGAACATCATACGACTAGAGGACAAATGTGTTAGTACGCCGTCGATAACATTATCACAAAATGAGATTAATTTTTTAGCCGCAAAATAGCATAAGCATTAGACGGGAATTTTTCGACTCTTATATTTCGTCTTTTTCTATTTGCAAATCGTCTCAAATTGAAGTAGAAGTAGAAGCCTAAGTTAAACACGCAATACAAAGTTGTTAGTGAGCGCTGTGTGAGAGTTGTGTTCCTTGGGTGTGTGAATGCTTGAGTGACAGTTTTTTGAGTGCGCTAAACGTCGACAATCACACTATACACACATTATTTGCAGAGCTAAGCACAGCACAGCCACGACAGATTCTGTGCCCTTCCAGGTTGATCAGAAATACCCACCTGTCAGAGCGTCAATTTTTTCGTGTGTTAGGGGCTTCTTTCCCACCACACCCTCCTAGAGGAGACGCCTGCAGGCTTGCCCTGACACACTCCTGTCGAAGAGCTCTGCAGGCTCCCATAGTGATCGGCTGACCATTCTGAGAAAGCGGCCAGGGGTGGCAGCCTTTTCCACGGCGTGTGGAAAATGCTGCCTCTCGCATTTTGATGCCAGGTCCAAGATGAATCTGCAGTGAGTAACATTGTCAAGCAAATGCACAAAAAGTGGAGAAATACAGGCAACACAAATGGGCTCTCCACTTTCGTCTGCAATCATGTTCCTGCTTTGTTTCACTGAAATGCTGAATTGTACATATATATAAATAAAAAAATGAAATAAAGTAAAGGGGCACTCTCTAGTATTTCAGGATGGCCTATTTATGTTCCGAACTCAACTTATGTGCTCTAAGCATCCCAAAAGTCCAAAACTTACAATCATGTGTGGCTTATTTCACTATTAAAAAATGGGATCAAAGATAGCGAATGTGGTTGAACCGAATCAAGGCGAATAGGGTGCAACGGCGAAAGACACTCGTCAGTCAATTGCAAGCGAGGGCTTCCCGTGCAGACGAGCAGGACTGGTCGGCTGCTTGTCCGGACGTAAAGCCATCGCTTGGGATTGTCTGATGAGCCCCATTCGTTGTTCGCGTACATTCGGCCGGGTTCAGTGGCGCCATTTGTACGTCTGAGATTCACTATTTTTTATCACATTTTTATTAGTGAAATAAGCGGCACATGATTGTAACCTAAAATTTTTGGGATGCTTAGAGCACACAATGTGTTACGGCCATAAATAGGCCATCTTAGAAAGCTCCCGAGCGCCCCTTTAAGAGAAATAATTTCAGCTTTGGAATATGCATTAAGAAGGAGGTCCATTATTGCTGTACAGATCAAATACTAATAATGATGTAAAAAAATTGTTTCATGAAAGCTTTTCACATATATGATATTTTAGGTACCCTTTAATGAACCATTTGACAATTTTTAAATTCAACATTGCAAAGTACGAAAGAAGTATACTGCTGTGCACTCCCTTATTTTGTACAAATATGTGCAGTCTCGGGCAGCCGAGCGATGTGAAACAAAAAACACCTTTGGCTCCACTCCATGACAAGACATGAAAAAGAAAACACGAATGAGTGTGCCATCACCATAACTCACTACCTTCCCTTTCTGTGTTCAGAAATAGGCATCAATATGTCTCACCTCTGTCTTCTTTACTAGTCTATACTAGCGAAGCGGGCTAGCTTACTAACCCCTAGATAGGTATTATTGGCACTGCTAAACTGTAATTTGTGGGACACGGCTATCAGATAGCACTGATGTCACTCTCATCCGCATGTACACTTTTCGAAGATAGTTCACCTTCTAGTCTAATGGCAGGACGTGAACAATCTTCTTTTATTTCAATTTTTTTTTAATTTTTAGTAGGAAAATAGGAATCGAACGAGCATAATTTTGGGATATTTAGAATGCTTAGAGCCCGTCGAACGAGTTATCACCAAGAACAGACAATCTCAGAAACGTCTTTAGTGCACCTGTAAGTCAGTACCTGTGTTTGCCTCTTTGTGTGCCTGCCTGTTTGTGTCCTTGTTTTTTCTTCCGTTAGTCTGTTCTCCTGAATAAGTCAATGAAGTGAAAACAAAAGACAAAATGCCTTGTAGGCCCAGGTATGTACCTCACCATCCCGGAGAGCAAACAGAGGTGGCCAAGAGGAGGCCACGGCCTCACCAGGTGGAGCAGCCACAGCAGCACCTAGGAGAGCAAATCGAAGGTTAGAGAGACGAGTAACATCAAGGTCTTGATTTGCTTATACGCTTAGGACATACTGTAGCTTTAATAAAGATAAAGATAGCCACAGAACATATCCAAAATGACATGCAATGCAGTATAAATAAAGCACAATATTCTTTCACAACGTCAATCTAGCCCTATGCTAAAAAGCTATGTTAGTCAAAACATTCAACCCCATTTCTTTTTGTAGTAATAGCAGAAAGCATGCATATGCCCAAACAAAATGTATGCTACAGTTGCTAATAGGGCGAGATTTCAGCAATGCATGCCCTGAAAATGTTTCGCAATTTCACTCCACCAGCAAATCGCTCTCACTTGTTTTAGGATTTTCAGATCATCAGCCAATCGCTTTAACTTGATTTATGATGACTCAAACTTGTGGAGGTAATGTCAGCTCTTCCTTGCGGTACTTTTAGTGAGGTGACACAAGGGCTGTGGTCACTACCATTAAAGTGGTATTGTTGCTTATGATGTTGCCACAGCCAGGCTGCTTTATGCACTAAATAAATGAAGACTAATTTTTGAAATCACACCTTTAAGATATTATTTATTCACGTGCAATACTGCCAACCTTACCAACTCGTGTCGTTGCAACTACTCGCATGTCAAGTAAGCAATGACTGTCTCGTGCTATGCTGCATAAAGAAGTCATGAAATGAAGTCGCCCTGCAAGTACATAATTAGATTCGGGCCCACCAGCACTGTCACTCTGTCAGTAAATTAATTTCTGCTTTTATACAGATCAAAACACATTAACTTTTGCAACATACAGTCAGAGGCGCCTTGGGCAACGACACTGTGTGTGTGTGTGCGAGGGGGGGGGGCAGGCAAACACAGCAGAATCTCGATAATACGAATCTCTCCACTCCACTCCACCCCCTCCCCTCATTGAAAGTTACCCAAACATTAACCGGCAATGCAGTTTGGCACGACAAGTTGCGTCATCTAGCGGCTGCCAAATAAAACACTGGATGGGCCAGGACAGCGAGGATCGCGGGGATTGCGGGTGGGTGCATTTAAGAAACCACGTGTGAATCTGGCAATTCGGATCGGCGTGAGCCTTTTTGGGAACTGTTTTTCTTAAAAGTAAGTCCCGGCTTCATGTCTCTACGACCTCACCGGGCTCCTGTGACATCTCGCCTACTCCTAGAGTTCCCCCAAAAATAAACGTCACTACTGCTGCGTGAAAGACTGCCACAGTCACGAAGGTGATTCAAGCGTCAAAGTATACCGATTCCCTTCGAGATCTTGGGAAGCGACACGGCTACAGAAGTGGATTACTGCAGTGCGACGCATCAAGTAAGTGAATTCTACAGTAATTGTTGAAGTGAACGAAAATAGATGTGCAGGCTTAGAAAGCGGTCCGACGAACTCGTTTTGCAGACTACTCGGCAAAATAACAAATTTATACAAGTTGTTTTACGAGTCACTTAGACAGCCACACAGGCAAATATGGTAGAAACAACCAGGCCGATTGTTGCTTTGCTGTGCCGTCGAGAATCAGGCGATCAGGCCTTCAAGAAGCGAGAGGCCCATTGGCCCGTTGCGGCACTCGTAATTGTACGTGGGCATAGCCGTTCGGCACACACGCGATCACAACCAAAACCTTTTAAACCTGTGAGTTCTCAAATAGTGGATTTTCGTAGCACATTTGTTTGTTTCGGCAACCAAATTTAATGCTGAGTCTGGTAACAAATGTGACGGCATGCAGAAAACAGGATGCACAAGTTTTTCTTTAGAAAAAAAATCATGCGAAGCATAAATATCCTTCTCTCACGCACATTTTGTTGCCTGTCACCTTTTTACACCAGGCTTGCATATCACATTACAGCCACTGCAACGTGCGTACTGTTCTCTAGCATGCAGAGTTTGGTTCCAATTACCCACCTTTTATTCTAGCCGGGGGCGAGCGCGAGGAAACAGGAAAAGCGTGCTGCACCAGGCTGGGGCCGGGCAGGAACGATGCAGCCGTTCTGGTTGGTCTGGCACATGGCGATCCCCGGAGCGTTCCACCAGCGAGGTTCGGATCACGAACGGCGGAAACGGCAAGCCCTGGCCATACCGGCCTAGGCCATGACAATCCCGGACTGGTTCCGCAGCGAGACTCGGGCTGTGATAGCCCGGAACAGCTAGCCTACGCAGCGCTGGCGTGGGAAGGACGATCCGCAGGCCTGGACACGGACGCCGACTGCGAGCTCTGAACGACGGGCGACAACCAGGGTCGGCGGGTCCGGAGTGCCAGCTCTCGAAGACGGAAAACTGGGAAGTACAGTAAACCGATTAGTTGTCTTCTCGTTGTGTTGTGTCACTCCCTGGGAGACGAGCGAAACACATACCGATCGGGCGGCGATTAATATAGAGCGATCCCACAAGTGGTGAAGACAACTCAAAGAGGTGTCCAAATGACAACTCAATATGCTTGCCCGCTGGCTATGCTGGGTAACAAAAACTTTCGAACCGATAGCCGCCAGAAATTTTTCTTCTGAAAATCAATACATTCAGGCTCGTATCGCTCACTGAAGATCAAGCTACAAACGTCTCAGCAGATCTAATATTACGAAATTCCCGATTTCCAATGCAGCAAACACAAAAAGAAACAAAGAAATATCCTTACTTTCTTCGTGGCTTGCTTCCATGACCGTTTCTTCATCCGGGTACTAGATTGCCCAGTGTACACACGCCGTCGACGATCCCCACCACTTCTAGCGACACAAAAGTTTTCCATTCGTTTTTATTATATTGTTTTATCTCTTTAAGGCACAGTGTATCTTCCAGAATACATTCAATATAATAATAGTGTTTTGTAACCCAAAGCAATACTCAGACGAAAGGTCTAACGTATCTTAGCAGATACATTTTTTGGTTTCGGTTTCGTGGGCTCGAATTTTCGCCGCCAGGGGTCTTCCAGATACTCCGTCGGCTCCGATGTGCATGGCGGCGCCCAGGACGCGTATTGTCCGCGTCGTGCTACGCATTTCGACCTGCTGTTACAAAGGTAAGCTGTACTTTGCTCTGAAATATGTTAATTTTGCATTTTTAGAAGTTCTGGATTCCATAGCGCAGACGTATTTTATCCTGAAACGTATGAAAGTCGGGCAAAAAGTACATAGTAGATATGCGTATCGTGTAAAGGCTGTTTCACATGCTGTGATTCTCGCCCGAAATCGGTGCGATTTCCATTAAATGTGCGATTAAAATCGCAGTCGCACTGCCGCTGCGGCTCTGCGATTGTTTTCCACCAAGTTGGTATTTTGCCGAAGAGTCGGTGCGATCGCTTTCTCGTCATCCAGCCGCTCATTAGCCAGCTATCATCCGCGAAAATAAATGTAGACACATAAAAGCTTCTGGTTTAATGCTTAGTTACGAAGTGTCTAGTGTTACGTCCGACGTAACCCAAGTTACGTCCAAATCTCCGCCTTCCCTAGGTTCACAGGGGAGAGAGAGGAGGGCAGGGGGGGGAGGGTTAGGTATACGCGTTTCAGTGCTCCGTCCGGACGTAACGCTAGCCACAGAGGCTTAATTATTAGAAATTTCTAGTTACATATTGCATTCCTAAAACATTTGTGCTTATTAAGACTATTTTTGTTTTATTTTAGACAAAGTCAAACGCGTCGCGTCCGTGTCCGAACAGCCGGCCGTTCCGACAGAAATCGCGCGGTTGTTGGAGCTTGTGAAACCAAACATTGCGATCGCACTCGCTGCGTCGGCTGTCCCTGTCGCACCGATTTTTGTTCGCACAGTCCCTGCATGTGAAACAGGCTTAAGAGAAAAGTCGCATAGTAGCTCTGTGATTTCTGTGGTGTTCCCTTCCGTGCTTAGATGTGGCAGTGTTTCGGTAGTTTTAAGCCGATAAATGTTTTGCCAGGTAAATAGGTTGGGCGATAGTTTAGGGGCGGGCGTTCACTCTGAATTTTACATACCTATGCACGAGGAATCAGCTGTAATTGTCGGGAGAAAGCTTCCTGTTTGGCGTGGTTTAGTACATCCCTATGTTGACTTGTTTACTGATAAAATTTGACGTGGTGCTCTTTTCTTTTAGGTCTCGTATTCTACTGCTGCCCGATGGAAATTCCATCAGGATCTTTCTACCAGACACGGAGTCGCGACCGTCCCTGTGTGGTTTTGATTCCGGAAAGTGGAACAGTGTCCGATGCGGGATCTAGTGATAGTGAAGTGAGTGACGGTGACGAGGAGAACTTGCCAACGAAGGGCCTAACAACAGAACTTCCAAGCGATAACGAAACTGAAGGCGGAACGCCCGTCTGTCTAGTTCTGTCAACGTCAAGAAAGAAACAAAGGTCACCGCCGCAAGTTTTTGACTGGCAAAAGGAAGACAGGTGTTTTGTGGAGCCTGCGGAACCCTCTGTTGGCCCAATGAAATATTTTCAAGTTTTCATGGATGACAAGCTGCTGACGATTGTTGACGAGACAAACCTCTATGCTGTGCATCAGGCTGGAGCGTATGGGTAAACGTTTGTTACACTGTGTCAGCATGGTTACGCAAAGTACATATTCGAACTGAATCGTTGCATCGCCCCTTCAATTAAACACCTTATAAAATCAAATGTGGTGTTTGAGCGCTATACATCTTATTTATTTTACAAGAAAACATGTTTTCATTCAACACCAGACATATATCCGTAATGCGTGCTCACCAGACGCACCCTGGTGTGCATGTCAGGCCAGTTTAGTGTGCCGTGGTGTGCACATTAGACTGGTCTGGTGTGGTGTAGTGTGCACATCAAGCCATTCTAGTGTGCTCTGGTGTGCACATCAGACCAGCCTAGTGTGCTTTGGTGTGCACATCAGACCACACTAGGTTGGTGTGATGGGCACACCAAACCAGCCTAACGTGTTCTGGTGGGTACACCAGAACACGTTAGGCTGGTTTGATGTGCGCACCAGAACACACCAGGCCGGTCTGATGTTTACACCAGCAAACACTAGGACACACCAAACCGGTCTGGTGGATTTTTCAATAGGGGAGGCTTTCAAAAGCAGTAACGAAAGTTATTTGCCGAAGTTGAATTGGGTAGGGGTGAGACCCGTTGACCGGTTAGTAGTTGTACAAGTTGCGAATTCCTGCTCCGGCAGTTTCGCATCCCAGTCCATGTAGCGCTCAGTGTAGGCCACTACCATTATCTTAAAGTTCTGATTTACACTTTTAGTAATGTTTGCTTGTTAGTGGTACGGGAAGACCTTTAGCGTTTAATTCCCAGCACCACGCATGCGTCTACAAACACCTTACTCGTGAGGTAGGAGGCATTATCGCTTACAAGTTGAACTGGAAAGCCAAAACTTCCAAATATTTCAAGCAGGAAGTCCTAAATTTTATCCGAATCGAACTTTCGCAATGGAAATAACTCAACCCACTTCGTGATCTTTCGCAAAGAAAATAACCTCAACCCATTTCGTGAACTGGATGGCTACACGAACAAGTACAGATCGCAGCGGGGACTGCATGTGGACTCATGACATCACCGCAACAAATCTTCCGAGGGCTCTGGCTCATAATTGGTTGCATGATACTTGGCGCTGACCACCACATGGTTTGTTGCCTTCTGGTACACCGAGCAGCAACGATAAGATCGGAGCACATCCTGCCTCATGCCCTGCCAGGCAGCGATTTGGGATAACTTTCCATAAGTTTTGGTACCACAGCTGTGTCCTGCCAAGGCGGAATCATGCATCTATGGAATGAAATGCTCGCGTATCTTACGGGATATCATGGTCCGCAACGGCGAGCAATGTGGATCGTCGTTGGCCTGGGGGATGTAGCGCAGCAGGTGGCTGTCGTCGCTCATCAAGTAGGAGTAGGACTCCTTGTCGCGTGGGCCGTCAACTGGACCTCTTGCTGGCAGCCAAGCTGACACGCATTGCAGTAAAACAGATTGGTGGGCTATTTAGTACAAGTTTAACTCTGTAAGCACCTGAAAAACGAGGACTCGAGAAAGACGTTTGGTTCTGTCTCGTCTTCCTAGCACTTGGACCTGTCTCGTCTTCCTCGCGTCCTCGTCTTTAAGGCGCCTAACAAGTTAAGCCCACATGTGTTGGCAGAGTCTGTCATCCAGCTGCGTCTTGCGAAGCTCCTTGCGGCCCACCAATGTACCCCACTGTGAATCTGGGGATCTTCGTGCCGTGGCCGCAACAGTCACCGAGCCGTGGATATCAAGCGAATGTTCCTCGGGAATTGGAGTATGAGAGAGCCCATCAGCAACTTTGTTCGCTGACCCCGGGCGGTACACGATGGAGTAGTCGTACTGATGTAGCGTAACCGCACAACGAGCAAGACGTCCAGCTGAATTTTTAAGTCCCCTTAGCCATGAGAACGCTAAGTGATCAGATTGAATCTGGAATGTTGCGCCATCTAGATACATGTCGAAGCGCTTCAAAGCATGAACAATGGCGAGACATTCACGTAGTGCGGTACTGCAGTTGCGCTTGGCTGGAGTGAGCGCGTGGCTCGTCAAAGAAACTGGCCTAAGCACACTGTCATACTCCTGCAGCAAGACGGCACCCACACCACATTCACTTGCATCTGTCCGCAGAACGAAAGGCTTGTTCAGGTCTGGGAGCTGTAAACGAGCGTTGACAGACGTGGCTTTAGAAAGGACTGTGAATGAGCATTGTTGTGGTTCGACCCAACACGACCTGACGCATTTTTTAGAAGCTGATTAAGCGGTTGGGACATCTCGAAACCGTGTGGAATGACGTTTCTATAGAATGCAATCATTCCGAGGTATCTTTGTCGGAACTTTACATCCTGTGGGCTTGGTTTTCCGTTAGTGCAAGCAACGTATCTTTGTTCTGGCGGAGCCTGCCATTATCCAGAACGACACCAAGGAGGATAATCTTGGACGCGGCCCACATAACTTTTCCAGGGTGAATAGTGAAGCCAGCATTACGCATTCTCTAAAGTACGATGCGAAGGTGTTCGACGTGCTCTCACGTGTTCTCGAGAAATCAACCACGTCACCTATGTATGCCTTGGAAAATTCATACTTATAGTTCCCGAGTACAATATCCATCAGGCGTTAAAACTGGCTGAAGAGATAGACAAAGCCAAATGGCAGTCAGGTGAACTCAAACAACCCTTTGTGGTAAATGAAAGCAGTCTTGAAACGTCTGATGGGTTAATCTTGATCTTAAGAAACCCGCGACTGCAATACAGCGTTGTAAACACGGTCGCGTTACCGAGCGCATACATAACGAAGAAACTAATGGGGAAATGGTAGCTGTCTTGTACGGACACTTCGTTTCGCCGTCTGTAATCCACACAAAGTCTGGCTACAGTGGCTTGAAGGGGTAGTGTAACGAACGAAACCGGAGAAGCGGCACAGCGTTGGAAGACGGCCGCAGGTGGCGCTGGCGCTTGCAGCACCGTCGTTCTGGCTATGGCCTGGCTTGGCCGCTTGGTCAGCTTGGCTCCGGCCAGCTCCGGCCGATTCGCAGCTGACGACAACTAGGGGTGTCGCGAACTTTTGTCGAACCGGATTTTTAGGTCGAACTTTCGGGGTTCGACTGGGTCGAACCGGTTCGACGAACCTTCGAACTTTTTACCAGATTCGACCGGTTCGACTTTGTGGACAGTGTGGCCAGACCTTTATACAAGCATGTCTAGGTTTGGAGAATTTTTTTTTTCATGCAAAGGTTATTTTATTTTATGAACAGTTGCAATTAAAAGAAACCAATTCTTAACACTGAGGAAGTTAATAACTTAATTTCTTGTAGTGAATTAACTGGAAATAACCAATAAGAGCTGTCCTTAAATGATCCCTTAGCCATTACCATCCACATCAGAAGCCAACTGGCCAGCCTGTCGCGCATGCGCACACGAGTCGAACCTCAATACAAGGTTCGTCGAACATTCCACTAAAAGTTGGAAAAAGTCGAACCTCGTCGAATCTCGAACCTCGGCCGGTTCGCGACACTATCCTAACGACAGCACTGTCGTCTGCTAGTTTCACATTTTTATTCACCTTCCAACACAAATCATGTCGTTGAATTTTACTGAAACAAATAATTGTTTTGAGGTATTTATATTAGTTATGAAGCGTGTGTAGGTGCCTCTATCTGCCGTTCGATTGAGTCACCCTAACGGAGCTGCAGGATTCGAGCGCCACCTACGCCGTCTTCTAAGGATCGGCCGCTCCCGATGCATGGTGAAGGATACGCGGTAACTACACTACCCCCTTTAAGCCACTGTAGTCTGGCTGCTCTGACTTTTTTTTTCTAGCGAGAACAATGGGGAACGCCCAAGGGCTCTTCGACTCACGTACTGAACCGGTAACGATCATGTCCTCCCTTTCGTGCTTGCTAATAGGTCGACTGCTGCACCTCAAAGGCGTTGGGTCACCGGCTTCGATGCGTGCAAAAGGATGGCAGTATCTCCAGGCATTTCTGTAAACATTGGTGCGAAAGACTGCAGGGCGGCTCGCAACTCCTGCTCCTGCTGGCTGCTTACAAGAGTAGTTTCGGAACGATTCTCCAACGCCGGCAGTTAAGACTTCCGGTACCAAGGCGAAGAGGGTGGCAGAGGGCGGGTTACGGATGCAGTCATCCCGTCTGGTAAACGGAGCTAGCTCAGGTTGATGTCCCAGGCGGTACCCGTCACCAGAAAAGTTGAGTGCAATGCTTTCGCCTTTAGTAAAATCTCAGCCGAAGATCACGGGTACCATGAGTCCTGGCAGACAAAGAAATCACTGACGCCGCTACTTTTTAATTAAACAAACAAGCAAACAATATATGAGCGAGATAGCCGGACCCAGGATCACAAAATACGGCAATGTTAGCATTAAGCAGTGAAATCATAATGCACGGTTTCATTATTTTGGACTTGGGCTGGGTTTGGCTTAACGTTGGAACCCGTGACGCCGCCGCAATGCTCCCAGGGATGGAACGGCCGTAGTAGAGTGGCTGACTAAGGTCAGCGTCACCGGCCGTAGTAGTTTTCCTGGTTGTTCCGGTTGGTCTTTGCCGCCATCTCGTGCCACATCTTGCTTCTAGTGTCCACATTGAAAAAAGGGTGTAACAGGGTGTTTTGTTACACGCTTTCTCCCATATATTACCCCTGAAATTTCAATTCCACGTAAAGCGCCCTATATTCGAACATACGGCTCCAACTTTTACGAGGCGCTTGATAGTCGTGTGGTACAGCTTATTAAAGTAGCTAATGTACGTGTTACTGACACCAAAATGAGTAAACGTTTTTTTTTTTTTTTTTTTTTAGCTGCGACACCTCAGTGTTTTCTTTCTGTTGTCATTGATACACACGCTTGCTATTGATAAAGTTATATTAAACCGTTATGAAGCCTCTCGTAAAATTTGGGGCCGTTAATTCGACTATAGGGAGCTGTACGTCCAAATGAAGTTTTGGGGTGTATAATATGGGTCAAAGTGTGAAAGGTGATACCCTTTTTTTTCTAGTGTGCAGCAGTCCTGAACACTGGTTTTAGTGATGGCCTGGTTCCTCGCAATCGTAGCAGCAGTCCGACGACAGTTGCCTGCATAGGCCACCCGCACCGAGGTGACCGTCGGACCGCCTACAGTGATCGGGTAAAGAATTACTATGGGAGGGCCTCCACCTGTCTGGCAACAAGCTGTTGTGGGGAGGGCTTGCTCTGTTCCGGTGGAGGTGAATGCTGCATGGGTGCGGGATTCGACCGCAGCGTGCGTTTTCCCCAGCACTTGTAGGAGTAGACCGACAAGAGATGGTTCGCTAGGGGGGTGGTGGTCCCCAGCTTTCGATAGGGCGCGGCTAATAACCGGCCACCTGTTATGGCGACCACCGCCCGGGACCCTAACAGGTCCCGCTTTGACCTCCGGGGACCTCTCAATGAGAATTACGCGAACATTCGCTTATCCTGCACAGGAAAACGCAATGCATTCCACACCAACCCTCCTGCCTGACTAGGTGGGTAAGGAAGGTCTCATTCGGACAGTACACTTGCGTAAACGCTTCGGAGCCCGCCATTCGCATGCCGGTTCGAGCGCGTACGCGGCTGGTGGTGGCGGCTAGTAGTTACGCTCGGCATATATAGCTTCCTCGATGTTGTGGACACCCCGGGCTGCTCTAAGGGTCTCAAAAGCTTCGGTTGATAAGCTTAGACGTGGTATCTTGGGTGGCACTGTCTTCTGACACGACCTACTCTGTCCAACTCCGGTGTATTCATGTCCACTCTTTTGAAAAATTATTGCATGACCCAAGCGTACCGGACCAGTCTTTCGTCCGGGTTCTTCATCCTTCTCTCGAGCCCTCAAGGAATCTTCGTTGCGAAACCTGCAGGCGGGAACTCATCTCGTGGTCTTGTCTGGAAGTCCGCCAGGCTCGGGAATGGAGCATGCAACCCCAACCAGCACCTGGCGCTGGCTTGTAACACCTGTGGGATGTTCAGGTCATGCAAGAGAAGATTCGTACAGTCAAGTGTGGTCGGGGCTCTCGGTGGTGGAGTCTCCTGCTGGCCAGGTATGAGGGCCAGGCGCTGCATCACGAAGTCGCACATCTCAGTGGCCCTCGTGAGTAGGGTTACGTGTGCCGCTGTGGCCATCACGAGCTTCCTGCTGCCGTGTGAGCACGCCTGTAAACACAATCAGAAAAAGAAACGCCGCCCCCCAGAAACCAACACAACAGCACAAAACGATTGCTAAAGTCAAGAAACAAACAGTCAGGAGCACGCCAATAAACTAAACATGGACGTGACGGAAGCACGGAACGACAGAAGGCAACACAGTGCCTGGGACAAAATCTTACCAAAATAAGGAACCAAGCCCCGTGAAATTCCTGCGAGTGGGTGGCATACTGTCACGAATGACAAGTGATGAGGCGGTGAATAACTGAAGTAAACTAAACGTTTAATCGGGCGAACTTGTACCCAAAATAAAGAAGCAAACAAAGGATAACAGTGGAGCGTCGCGGGTGTCGAAGTCGGCGAAAGAGCAGAGTCGAACGATGGGGCGAAACTGACTGCGGCTCGCCACGCGGAGCCCCTTCTGTACATACGTTGGCTTCTGGAATAATCGGCCCAGGAGGTTCGGTGTGTGAAACTTTCTGACCTCGAACAAGCAAGACGGTTCTCGAATTTACCAGAACATTACATTAAATGTCTAGAAAAAGGCGTCCCCGCGGCCAGGAATCGAACCCTGGCTTTTCGCGTGGGAGGCAGACGCTATAACCGTTAGGCAGCGCGCGCTGCGTCTTGGCAAGCTGCGCGCGTGGCATTACTCGCCCCTTGGAAAAGTGCATCGTCCCGATGCAGCACAAAAGAAAACAAAATAAAGCAAAACAAAACGAACGGTAAGCTAAGGAGTCATTTGGAACACATAAGGTCCACAGTACTATCGAGCGTAGTACTGCTTCATGCGCACGACGTGGACGACTTCTGGCAGTGGAGGGCGGCGTGATGAAGTCCGTGTTCCATCGGGCATCACCTCGTAGTTCAGATTCCCGAGTCGACGAAGCACTTTGTAGGGTCCGAAGTAGCGCTTCACGAGTTTTCCGCTGAGACCACGGCGGCGGATTGGTCTCCACACCCACACGCTATCTCCGGGCTGGAAGTGGACGTCCCGACGACGAAGGTTGTACCAGGTAGCGTCGAAACGTTGTTCATCTTTAATTCGGAGTCGGGCAAGTTGGCGAACTTCTTCGGCTCGTTGAGCAACCACCTGGGCGTTGGGGATCCCATCGTCAGCTGGTTCGTGCGGTAGCGTTGCGTCAAGCATGGTCCTTACTTTTCTGCCATGCACCAGCTGAAACGGGGTCACTCCTGTCGTCTCTTGCACCGCCGTGTTGTAAGCAAACGTGACGTAGGGTAACACCTCTCGTCCCAAATCTTGTGCTCTACGTCGACATGCCACATGGAGGCCATGTCGGCGATGGTTGCAGACCAGCCGTTCGGTTAGTCCGGTTTTGTGTGCGGATGGTACGCAGTGGTTCGACGGTGGCCGGTGCCGCTGAGGCGAAGGATCTCATGCGGGCCAGCTGGGCCGCGAACGATGATCCATGGTCTGTAATGGAAAGGACTTCGGGGGCACTCGTGCGGGAGGACAATGGACTCGATGAAAAATCTCGGCGACTTCCTCTACAGGCCGTACCCGGCGGAAGGGCTTTCGTCTCGGCGTACTGTGTGATATAATCCGTGGCGACAATTATCCAGCGGTTTCCCGACGTTGACAGCGTGAAAGGGCCAAGTAAATCTATTCCTGATCTGCTGGAACGGCCTGGACGGGGGAGCAATTCGATGCAGAAGTCGTGATGGCTTCGTCGGCGGTTTTTGCGTCGCTGACACTCGCGGCATGATAAAATGTACAGGTGAACAGTCTTCGGTAGCCTCGGCCAGTGGTACTTTTCTCAAATCGTGGCGAGTGTCCTTCTGTAGCCAGGGCATGCCAGCTGTTGGGTCTGCCCATGACATCCTCGGAAGATTTCTTCTCGAATGATGGCAGGAATAACCAACAGCCATGCTGTGTTGTTGTTGACGATGTTTCTCGTTGCGCAGCACCTCTGCCGACATGGAGAAGCTGTTGCGGTGATTCTTGAGAAAGCAGGGGAACCGTACTCGCTTGTCCCTGTAAGCGCTTCGATGAGAGGTCGCAGTTCGGGGTAGTCCTCGCTGGAGCGCTGCCATGTCGCTGACGTTCAAAGCACCGAGAAAACACTCGTCGTCGTCGTCTTCGATACAGGCAGGACCAGCCTCGACAGGAGCTACCGACAGGCAGTCGGCGTCAGTGTGCTTCCTGGCCGGACTTGTACACAACGGTCATGTCAAACTTCTACAGTCGTAGGCTCCACCGGGCGAGGCGTCCGGAGGGGTCTTTAGATTCGCGAGCCAGCAGAGCGAGTGGTGGTCCCCATCACGCGGGGAAAGGACTTCCATACAAATAAGGGCGAAACTTTCATATTGCTAAGACAGCAAGGCACTCCTTTCAGTTGTAGAGAAGTTTTTCTCCGCTTTTCTGATAGTGTCCGACTCGAGAATGCGATGACTCGCCTGCCCCGTCCTGCCTTTTGAACCAGCACCGCGCCAAGTCCGGTTGCTGGCGTCCGTGTCGATCTCGTATCAGCGAACCGGGTCGAAACGGCCAAGAATCGGGGTGTCTGAGTCTTTGTTTCAGCTCATCGAATGACCGCTGGTGTGTTCTTCGTCCATTTGAACTTTACGGCGTCCTTCGTGAGGTGCGTCAGCGGTGCGGACAGTTTGGCGAAGTCCTGAACAAATTGTCTGTTGTAGGCACAGACTGAGGAATCTTCTCAATTTTCCTTGCTCGTGATTTCATGCAAGGGTAAATGTGCAGCTACTGCACGGGTCAGTCTCGGGGTCAGGAGAAGACCTCTGTTGTTCACGACATGCATATGAACTTTAGTTCACTATAGGCAAATCGACACTTTGTTGGCTTGAGTGACAGGACGGCGGTCACAATGGCTTGAAGCACGGCTCGAAGTCGTTTCAGGTGGTCGTAAATGAAGTTCAGAAGATACCACGACATCGTCGAGGTAGAGGCAGCTCTGCCATTTGCGAATCCTGCCAGCATGGTTTCCATGACACGCTGAAGGTATTGGCGTTGTACAATGTCCGAATGGCATCACTTTGAATTCGTACAGTCCGTCCGGAGGACGAAGGCAGTTTTCTCCTGGTCGCGTTCGTCGTGACTTCAATCTGCCAGCACCAGTCTTCAGGTCCATCGACGAAAATATTGGGAGTGGCGCAGTTGACCAACGTATCGTCGATGCGAAGAGCGGATAGACGTCCTTCTTCGTCACAGCGCCCAGCTCAACGATATCCACGCCGCAGAATCGCAGGGCTCCGTCCTTCTTTACAAGGACGACTGGGGGCGCCTGGACTTCTTGAGGGTTGAATGACGTCGTCGTCGAGCATTCCTGGACTTGATCTTGAATCACCTTCCTTTCCTTAAGAAGACTGATACGGCGACTGGTGGACAGGGAGCGCGTTTTCGTGGTAACCATGCGAAGTTTCGCCATTGGGGTTTGGCGAACTTCGACGATGTGGCAACAACACTCACTGTATTCGGCGAGGAGATCAACCAATTGCCGGAGCTTAGGAGCTGAGCCTGGGGTCACAGTCGATCGGCGGCGGCGAAGTGCTGTTGATGCTGTGACGACGAGGTTTCTTCGAGATTGCGGTGACCACGCCTGGCGCTTCGAAGCTCTCCGATGTGGCCCACGGTGGTACCCTTCGTTAGGTACTGCGGCTCCTCCTCGAAAGTTTGTCACAAGGACAGTTGTACGTCCTTCTCGAAGATCCGCTACGCCTCCGTGCGACGCCAATTCCTTTCTGAAGGAGCAATTGCACGCTGCGCTCCAAGAAGAGTTTCACCCGTGCATGGCTGCGTCGGTTATGATGGTGACAAAAACATCTCGACCGCGGTCGGTAAGTTCACATGGTCGGCGATAACTCGGATCGCGGTGGACGTCGTGTTGGTCTCTACCGACGGTAAAACAGGCTTTCGCAGCGTCAACTAGTTTGCCCCGAGGTCGATGACGGCGCCATACTCACAGAGAATCGCAGGACACGTCTCACCGTTGATCTCGACGTGAGCAGTGCATTCCAACTGGTGTCGATGAGGCGCCCTCCGGCGGTTCGAATTTGCAGGTGCATCCCACGGCGTCGGCTGACCAGCGGCGGAAAGCCTCCACTAAGACTGAGTAGTCTGCTCCGGCGTCCACGAGGGCTGATGCGTCGTAGACGTCGATGACGACGTTTAGGTTGTTGTACACCGTTACAGAGCGTCGTTTCCCGGTCTCTGGTAGCGTTCGAGGGCCTCCGGACGTTTGTGGAGGATCCGGGCGTCGGTCGTCTTCGGCAACTCCACCTCGGGGTTGCCGCGTGCCTAGTTTCTCGGCGTGAGCGCAGGGGTGACAGGCTTTCATGTCGGGGTCTGGTGCATCGGTGAAGCGGACGCGTTGGTGACGGCGACCGGAAACTCGGCGGTACGCAGGCTCGAGGACCGAGGTCGTCGCGGGTACTCGTCGATCTGCCGAGATCGTTCACCACAACGGGGGCGCGGGTCGTTCGGTGGAGACCTGCGCGGCCCGAGTCGTCGGTATGGCCATCGGCGGTGGTATGGTCTGCTTCCCCGCAGTGGAATCACAGACGGACGTCTGTTGGGCGTTCGCCACACGTCGCTCTTCCGGGGTACGCGGGGCCCTGGCAGTGGCGTACTGGACCTGGTCGTCGTAGCGTCGGTCGGGCTGTGGCGAAGGAGACTGACGGCAGGGCGGCGCGACATAGGTGCGAGGATGGCGCGGTGGCCGTCGGGCACTGTGGCGTAAGTCAACGCGGGCTCCCTCGGTGGCTGCCAGCCAACGGGAGCCTTTGGTTGGATGGCTCTCTGGACTTCCTCCTGCGCGACTCGGCGATGGAGAGCGAGGCCGGGCGTGCGGCAGCGGGCAGCAGCTTTCTTCAATTCCTCCTGGACGACTTCACGGATAATATCACGGATGCCGGGGAGGGTGGTGCCCAGGTCGGGTCCAGATGCCGCCACAGTAGCTACCCAGGGTGTCGTTGATAGTGTCAGGTGCGGCTAGCAGGGCCCGTTTCATGTTGTCACCTCCTTGACGAACACGTCGACTGTTGTCAGGAGAATTCCGGATGAGACCGCGTGAAAATCTCGCTTTTGACACCCTCATCGGAGGTGGTAGCTTCTTCTCCTTGGTAGCCTGAGGATCGGCGTGGGCGCTCAGGCGGAGAGCATCCTCGACGAAGCTGTTGATGTTTTATTTTAGGCGCTCTGGCCCTTGTTCGCAGGAGATCTTCGGCCCTCTCATGTCGGTGTTGGCAGGCAAACGCCTTCTTCAGTCCTGCCTGCGCAGCTCCCACGACGTCAAAGAAGCCTCGTGGTTTTCCAGCCAGTGCCTCGCAGTTCCTTCCAGCGAAAAGTCAAAGGTTCTGCAAGTAGTGCTCGGCTGACCACCCGTTATGGCGGGCCACATGTTCATAATGTTGCAGCCAGTCCTTGATGTCATCGTGGACGTCTCCGTGAGCGTCGGCGTTTTCGGGTGCGACGGGCAGGATATGACAGTGGCGGCGGCGGGTTCTGCGACGACTGGCTGTCCATCGTTGCCCTCGTTGGCTGCTTAGTCCGGATGGCAGAAGTCCGAATTCCGGTGTAAACCTTGGTGCGACGACTGGAGCGGATCCGGAAGTGCTTTCGTGTACTTCGGGGGCTTGACGTCGTGCTTTGCACTGCGGGCCCTCGGAGGGGTACGCGGCAGGCGCATGCGGTACCCCACCTCCACCAAAATGTCACGAATGACAAGTGACTGAGGCGGTGAATTAACTGAGTAAACTAAAAGTTTAATCGGGACGAACTTGTGCCCAAAAATAAAGAAGGAAACCAAGAATAACAGTAGAGCGCCGCGGGCGTCGTAGTCGGCGAATGAGCAGAGTCGAACGCTGGGGAGAAACCTGACCGCGGCTCGCCACGCGGAGCCCTTTATGTACTATGCGGAGCTTCTGAATAATCGGCCCAGAAGGCTCGTGTAGAACGTTCTGACCTCTGGCGAACAAGCAAGACGGTTCCCGAATTTACCAGAACTTCACATTAGATGTCTACAAAAAGACGTCCTGCAGCCAGGAATCGAACACTGCTTTTGCGTGGAAGGCAGACGCTATAACCGTTAGGCCACGCGTTGCCTCGCCTACTTGGCAAGCTGAGCGCGCGCAACACTACACTTGGGCATCATTATGGTCAATTCGCCATGATGCGTACCCGACACGGAGTAATAACAGAGTAGCCAGAGGTTTCAAGATCAGGGAACATATTTGATTGGACACAGACAAGATGATCAATACACTAACATCATTATTACTGGTGGCACTTGAATCCGGGCGGCGACTGCCTGCGCGCCGACTCTGACCTGTCTTATTAACGTGGCCATGCCTTGTGTGTTTGGCCGCTAGACTCTGCCATCAGGGCTGGAAACTCTGCTGCCTGTGTACCATATTTTGGAAAATAGTTTCTGGAGCCACCAGGGGCAGGGTGCCCACATCTTTAAGGCCTCCATCAGCACGCTAGACCTGCTTCTCTAAAAATCTGTGAAAATGTGTGTTATTAGGTGTGCCCAAATATTAAGAAAACGTCTTCAGAGGAATGCGATGAGTGACAGCGATTGCTTTGTCGTGTTCGAGCAAGCAGGAAATGTTGGTGAAACGAATACACTGGTCACATTTTTTAGTGCAGTGTGGGTGCACTATTTTTACACACCGGGACGTCAGGTGATACTGTCTTGCTGCACCAATACCTGGGCGTGCGTGGTACGGTGTTTTTGTAGTAGAGATTTGTATAAAAAATTACGGTGTTGTTTTGCGTGAACCTCACCGCGTCACGGCCGCTTATACGGGAAGGTAACGTGGCGATGAAAGAATTGAGGTAGATGAAAAGGGCGCCCGCCATTGGGGTCGTCGTCTGTCCGTGCCCCTACTATGTCCCAACATCGGCACATTCCGCAGAGCTGGTTAGCTAGCTCAGCTACTTAAATGCACCAGGCCTCAACGTCGAAGGCGCTTGCCTTCGACGTGTCGGATTCTCTTCGAACGGCGCTCGCTGTCCGCCGGCGGCACCAATGTTATACACCCACCCCGGTTGCGGTCGCGTGAGTGCAACTTATGCAGCTTCCGAGCGGTGGCGGCTTCGAAGACGATATCAACAGAGTCGCGACGACGTTATTTCTTTGAGGTTGCGGACGATATTCTATTCTAAAACTTCCTAATGTTCACAACTTGTTCCACGCCTATACAATGCAAACATCGATCAAAGAAGCACGCTTACCAATTGTGTTGAGTTGCTCGTTAGACTGCCGCGTCGTGGATCTTCCACGCTCTCCTTGAACGTAGTCATCATTAGAGGAAACTTCACAGATCGATACACTTGAATAAATAATCCCGTTGCCACGTCTAACAGCATTTCCATACTCGCGAGACAAACGGGCTCAACTAACAAGCACAACCATGTCGTAAAAAAATAAGAGAAAAGTACTGGTGTCGCTTGCGATGTGGATCACTTTCCTTATAAAACTAATATCAAATCCAAAACTGACCAAATCGCGATAAAGGGGTGCATGTAAAGATGTATTTACAAACTTATAAATAAAAGAGGGTGAATACAACTATTGCTATAAGGATAATAATACATGTGTAGATCATAAACCGAAACTGAAACCGAAACTGACCGAAATCGATAAGAGATGCTGTAAAAATCTTTTACAAACTTATGAATGAAAGAGGGTGAATTACAACTATTGTTATAAGAGACAGGAAATAAATGTGTAGAGCATAAAGTAGAAACCGAAACCGAAACTGACCGAATCGCGATAGAGGGGTGCTGTAACAATGTATTTGCGAACTTATGAATCAAAAGGGGTTGAATACAACTATTGTTATAAGGACAGAAGATAAATGTGTAAATCATAACTAGCACCGACATGCCATTTGTTTCGGATGCAGTCAAGTAGGGAATATATTTTTTGTTTCAACCCAGCAAGATATTTCTTTTGTGAAGATTACTTTTCATTTACACGCAGCTTACAGTATTTTATTAGTACATTATTTTAACGCACCAAGCTCCAAAGTGTGATTGTATTATTGTCCTAAAATTCCGTCAGAAAAGCAAGCATTGCAATACTCTCTTTTTCTAAATTGTGACTGTACGTGAATCTTTCATCCTAGCATTATTTCGAGCTACAAAGCTATTTGAATTTTCATACCTCCATTGATGTACAACAATGGTGTGTTATGTAACCTGTGTGACAAATATATCAGTTTCGTCCAAAAACAACTCTCCAAGAGTACAGAAACATGTTCCCATTGATCGGATTCTGAATTGTTGTGTCCAATACGCATTTCCATTGTTCTGACAGACATATGTCTAATTGGTTTCTATTGCTCAGATAGACATGGACAGTTGGCCTAGGCATTCCTATTGGACCATTCGAGGTTTCCACTAGTCCAGTAGACATTCCTATTTGGCCAACAAAACTTTTCGTGACTGATAAAAATTCCTAATTGTCCGATAAAGTCCCAATGGGACCAGTCTAACCTCCTATGTGACCAATAGGAATTCCTATTGGACCGATATAAATTCTTATAGGCCCAGAGGCATTCCTATGGTACTGGTACACATTCCTATGGGACCAATCAAAATTCCTATTGCACCGATACAGATTCCTAAGGCACCGATAGAAATTACTATTGGACCGATAGAAATCTTCATTGGTCCTATACAAATCTCTATCGGATTTATTGCTAGGGAGTGCACTAAAACTTAAACGGTGCATGAGACATGTTTTAAAGAGTTATAACTTGCTTCCTGTAATGGCCCTAATGACATCCCAAACCGGGTGATTTTTTTTTTAATTGAAACATTTATTACAAGAAATTCGTAAAAGATGCACTTATGCGGTTTGTGGAGGTGAGCTTTACGGCCAGGGGGACATTATGTGGGTGGCTAATCTTTGCAACAACCCAGGTAGCACACTTGCTTGGTTCAGATGGGGCAAGGATTGGCACTTATAGTCTGTCGCAACCTAAGAACGAAGGGCAAGGTAAGACGGCCGGGAGGATGAAGCAGACGGAACGCTAAAGAGCGAAGGAGGTCTCCCCTTCTCTTCTCCTGCGTTCCGTCTGCTTCTCTCCCGGCCCGGCTTACCCTCGCCCTTTGTTCTTAGGTTGCAACGACTATGGTTGTGATAGTTTGGCCACGACTGCCCAGCCATTTACGTCTGTATGCCAGCCTGGCATTTCACAGCGTTTCCTTGCGCCAGGAAGCCACGGAACTACAAGGGGACGTCTTTCGCGGCTTACCAATCAATTTTCTTGTTCATTGATGGCAAGGGTAAACAGGCTGCTGAGAGTATTTGAAGCACACTGGGAGGTCTATTTATTCTCTAGGTCAGAGATGGCCAAGATAGCAATCAGCCTCATGCCAAGCTTTGAGGTTCCATGGTGGTTCATAGGATTTCCTTGGTTCACTCCAATATAATCTTATTAAAAAAACGATTTGAAAACAGTTTGGATAGAACTGGCCAAACCCGAAATTAACTGGTTGTAGTGGAATTTTCCCGGAAAAAATTGGAAATCAAGTTGTCGAAACTGGCCGAACTTGGAGTGTGAACTGGCCTTACTGGCAGCTGAATTGGCTAAACTGTTATTTGTACAGTTCAAACTTGTAACTAATCAGACAAAACTGGTAGCCTCAACTGGTGACACTGGTGTAACTTAATGTTCAAGCTTGCAGCCAACAGTTTGAACTGGTAGTGGAACTGTTCAGCTGGCAGTAAAACAGTTACAACTGACAATGAAACTCGGTCTTACTAAATCGAAACAAGTCACACCAGTGAAACTAAAAAAAAGTGCTCGTTGAAGCGGTCAAGCTAGCAGTAGGCCCAGTTTAAAATAATAAAGCTTTTGAATCGATCCCATTGGCCTTTTTATGTGGATCAAGTTTGTTTTAATGTTTTTTTTATTAACACCCAAACGGAGAACCGCATTAATATTTTTTTGTACATGAGCGAATTGTGCTTTAACATTCAACACCACTGACAATAAAATTGCCAGAACAAGATTTAATACCTCTATAGGCAAATATGTGTTCCTAAAATGATCTCATGCCACAGCAGAGAAAATGTCTGGCATTTACAAAACATTTTCTCTGTGCAGATGTCGCATCACAGACTAGTAGACCAAATAAAAGCTTTATTTTGATACATGTACAGTTGTACCTAGCTTGCAACAATAGTTCGTGACAGTTCAGCAATTCAGTGATACAATCGCCTCATAGAAGTCATTTCCTCTGCCGGCCAATCGTACAAAATTGGACTTTATAATTTTCCCGCTTTTTACCGCGGCCTTTTTCCACCCTCGCCTGCACCGAGAAGCCGCTTCCAGGCTCCAGCGCAAGTGCGCGAAGGCGAAGCAGGGAGCCCTCCAACGTGATGTTGAGGAGTACGGGGGAAAATGTGGCAGATACGTCTACTAAATCCGGCGCCTGTAATGCGCCGGTGCCCTGGGACAGGAGATTATCGCAGTGTCCCCACGCGCGGAGCGGATGCCTTAAAAGATAGAGGTGCTCACGTGACAGGATAGGAGTGCTCGGCGAGTCAGCGCGGCCATCGCGCCCGCTCGTTGCGCCAGTTTTGAGTCGGCGTTAACGGCCGCTCCGGGAACGCAAAAAAAACGCATCTGGTGCGCGCGACTGTTGGGCGCGCGCTCTGTTCTGCTTGGGGAGGTTGCAATCTTTAAGTTGCGTTTGTATAATATAGTTTGACGCAGCCTCGAGCGCTGCCTCTTCCGATGGTTCCTGGGCGGACGACGTCCTTCACTTGAGTTCCACCCGCTCGCGGGCGAAATGGCTCCATCCCAGAATGGCGTGTTCAGGAATCTGCTCCGTACTCATGTGCACCGCGGGCAATGGGTGCCTCTGCTTCCACGCCAGCGAGCCAGGTAAGCAGGCCCGACAATTTGGATTTATATTCATATTCGGGTGCATGTGAAACTGATTATTTCAGCAACCCGGATTTGGAACAGCTATGCTAGCAATACAACCGCCAGTGTGCATGCGAGCTTCGGAGATGCTCCACCACAGTGGTTGCGAGTTGCATAGCGGACGACAGACTAGGAGGAAGGAAGGGCGGCGACAGCGGCATCTTTTCACTCCTGGACGTTGCTTTGTGGGCAACCTGGGGTTTCCATATGCGGTTGGCCCAAGTTGCCCCTTGAGCACATGCATGCAGGTGGTCATCTTGACCACGAGGGGGCCATAGTACGTAGCTGGCCACGCGAGCGGCACTCCGCAGCCGATAATGGGCCGTCACAGCGCACGCGCGTGGGGCGCAGCTGGGAAGGCGCACCGCAGGCGATAGTGGTCATTAAATTTGTACACGTTGTTAAACTGCGTTGACTGCGCCACTCCCGAGTGTGGGTAGCAGCGAGGAAATCTCACAGGCTGAACCGCGCATGAAAGCTAAGCCAATGACGGTGACATCGACAAGCGACCGAGAACTTCACGCAGGGTCGCTCGTCGCGTCGCCGGTTGCTGGATTTCTCGAAGTCGTCGCTCATCGCGCTTGGTCGCTTGCACCGCCGTCGATTTGGCGTGAGTTTACCTTCTCGCGTCGACTGGCCAAGGACAGCAAAGCTTCGTCGTCGGCAGTCTCGTTGCTTTCGCCAAATCGCCGGTATGCGGTTTATATCTTAAATGCCAAGCTAGACTAACACCACATGCGCTGGTTGGCTCACGCTTCCACATATTCCCTCTCATACCGTGTATGATAGTGCATGTTTTTTTTTTATTTTTGGCTTTAGTTTACACACCGGTTTAGAACAGACGGGTGCCATTACAATCTGCCATGACTCTGTGTATGTTTATTTTTATCTCAGATTCCTTCATGGATTATGCCATCCTACCACCGGAACTCCAACACTCCAAAAAGATGTGGAAAATCTCGCCGACTGGCTGGAACACATGAATAAAATCATGACACTGTAAATATGTTCTTATGCTTATTTTTGCGGTCTGCAGTATGTGTTTGTGTTTTTGGAAACAAAGTTAATATTATTGGTTTACGACCTGTGTTCTCAATCTGAGCTGGTTCAGGCTGCATGGAATGGACGAGTCATACGCAGTCTCGGGCAGCACGAAAATATTGGACGAATAATGAACAAATATCGGTCAAAGTTCTAAGAAATAACGGTCCCATCATGATTTGCAACCCGGCTCCAGATCGGTCCAACCAGCTTGGAACCGATCACGGGGAAGAGTTTTGAGACCGATATCGCCAACCGTTTTGACGACCGATCTAGTCAAGCATTTTCCGGCCAAAATCATCAACGTAGCCGTTTTTCGGCCGTCTTTCGAAACCGTTTCTGCAGCCGTCTTCAAAAATGTTTTGTGGCTTGCTTATCATTGAACCATTTTGGGATTTAAATGTCTATTGTTGAAGTAAGCGTAAGGACTCGAATGACTACGACATCAAATGTAGAAATCCTTTTTATTTTTCAATGGAAACGGACGCTTCATTTTTAGAGGGAATCGTGAGATGTCTGACCATCTTCGACTCTGGGACAAAGGGTAAGGGAGGACTGTAAAAATGTTCACCTCATTTCATGAGTAAAGGTTGCGGGACCTGTAGTTGCCGGCAAAGGTTTCCCGTAATCTAGAAACTGGACCATCTGTAAAAACAAGGCACATAATTGTCTGCAAATTGACAGAATATCTGTGGCCCACCGTGAGAGGCTGTCCGTAAGAATTGTGAAAGCTGTCAGCATTAGAATAACGACGAAGCACTATACCTTTCGGCCCAGTATATAGGCCAATAGCGACGAGCCATCCGTGCACAACCCGCACATACATCGTGAGTCCCCTGGAAGCGGCTATGCGGCGTCACCTGACGTATTGGAGGTGCAGGGATGGTGCGGATGGCTCGTAGCTATTACTTCAGAGAAAACAAGAGAAAGGGGTCCTCGTTGCCCGTTATTTGGTGCAGAACAGCTTCCGCAAGCTCAAGCAAGCCGAAGTCACAAGGCAGCTTTTGGGGTACGGATTGGCATGGGCAGTTCATAGCTCCGTCATTCGGCTTATACCAGTCTTGTATGTTTTTTATCCATAGACAAAACAGCAAGAGTTCCAACAAGAAGCAAGGCACACCCAACCTCTACTACTCATTGCCAGGATTTTGAATGTGTGAGATCAGCTGTTTGTAGAGATGACAGCTGAACAAACGAACCAATTAAGAAGTTTCGCCACAATGCCTTTATTGGAAGAAGGCCTGCTCTTGCTTTGGGTTGGGGAGAAATCTTACCTTCACAGTTGTCCTCGTGCTCGCCGTCTAGATGCTCCCTCCATGCTTGTGCTTATAGTTGTCACCAGCAATTGAAGAGCCTCTTCTTGATATCTTTATGAAAGTGCATATAATGGCAGCCTGAAATAAAAAGCAAAGAGGATATCTGGAAATCAACACTAATCACAACAGACTGAATACGACATATCATGGTTATACATCAGCAAGCAATGTTTTTACTTACCTAGCCCAGCTCCCCACCTTTTACTGCACAATATATATAAAACAAAGCCCTCCCATAAAATTGAACCAAAGTAAAGAATTTTCATTGATTTGAATGCCCAGCACAACAAGTGCTTGAGAAATAAAACTAGCAAATTAAAAAATTTGCATAACAATTCTGTGATATTAAGCACATTCAAATGAGCCACCATCTCATTTAGAGTATACAGTAAGGCTCACGATAATTCAAACTCTAAGATTTAATACCTTCTGGTTAAGTCGAACAAATTTCAACACTTGGGTTGTCCCACTACGTTTTAAATGTATTCACTACGCCCAGCTTAATTTTGAACAACGTTTTCGTGCAATGAATACTTTTTTGTTCTCGCAGCCCTGCTGAGTGCACTATTTTCCGAGCACCGGTGCACTGCGGAGAAGCAGCACCTGACGAGGCTTGTCTTGCTGCGCTGGAAGTGCTTTCTGCATGGTGCACTGGTGCCCAGCAAGAAGCGCACTCAAAGAGGGCTTAGTGGCAGAGCATGCGCCGTACATATAGATTCTAATATATGAAAGGAGCAAGCAGAGCCAAGGCACTGCATCAGATGCAGATAGAGGTACCATTAACCGTCTCTTGGCCGACCAGAAGCTGAAAATAATCCCTTAGCCATGGTAGCGAGAAAACGGATTTTGATAAGTGCGTAAGAGCGCTAAATGTAGTAACTCTCCATGGTTGAAAATATGGTACGCACTGTTTTCGATTATGGTTATGCAAGAAGATGTGTGAAGCGAATCGCGACGCTTCATTTCTGTTTTGCTCAAATGGAGTCTGACCGCTTCGACACCTGGTGTGCAGCGGATTACGTCGTTCAGCTGGTCGCACACACTGTCTTATATTTTCTATATCTTGTACCGTGATATTTCATGACCGCTATCAAAACATCACTGCACCCCAGTGACCGAGTTGCTCCGACGAGCTTATTAATTTTGTTTCTCACAACCCATGCCAGGATATTGTGCGCGGCTGCTGGTTGGCAAACATCCGAATTTGAAAACACTCTGGGAACACGCCCAGCCCACCTAAAGCCAAAAGTGCCTCCTCATTTGCTGTATATACATCCTACTGAATGGTTAAAACTATGTTTGCACACAGTCTCTGCAAACAGAGGACACATTAGCGACAAAAATGCGGCGCGCAGCGGTTTACCATCGATGCGCGGACGCTGCGATGTGGCGGCATGGCTTTATATCGCAGTGTTCACGCAAGTTGCTATAGAAACTGCAGCACAATGCCCGTTTCCATAACTCATGGGTCCCTGCTTAACAGTCCCTAATAGACAACTTTTTTGCTGGTTGAACAAACTCAATTTTGTTTCAGTGTCGTGTGCTGTCTAAACAGTCTCTGATAAACAACATTTTTTAGGGTTGAATAAACTTGTGTCAGAAATTTACCATGTTTTATGAATGGCATACCAGCTTATGATTATTGGCCTGTGCAGGGGAAATCATGAAATATCTGTTTTGCATGTGTAGCCATCCATATAGAAAATCATAATTTATCTTGCAACGTATTTAGATGAACTTCTGATAATTCGAGCTTTCGATACATTATAAAAAATTGGGACTCCCTGGAGTTTGAAATAATGAGTCTACTGTATGTCACATTCAAATTAAGGGTTTAGCTTCTTGGGTCAATATACATAACCTTTTCCTTTGGCAGTGCATTAAAGTCGTTTACGCGACGCCGCTCGGGCCAGCGACACGAAATCGCGGAGACTGCTCAGGCGTCGAAGAAAGGTAAGTATCATCCGGATACGGGTGGCAACGTGAGCTACGGTGTTCGGAAGATCGTCCAGCATATGTAGTTACACTTCGGGAATGCGTTATGAATATGAAATTGGCAAAACGTACCTAAAGTAAGACTTCACCAACGCAGCTGTTGAGAGAGGCCTTTGTCTGCATGGATGCTGCACTGACGGATAAGAATCCGGAAGCTGCTTGTGGCTTTGGATTGAAACCAAGCAATGGATTGAAATACGACTAGTCATAAATATGAGTTTTGAAACAGGGGCTGGTCTCAGATGAGTTACGATAAGTATGCCTGCCGGGTATAGTGTGAACTTTCTCAAATAAACTTTAGCTGAGAGTGCGCCCTGTCTCGCTGTCTCTCCTCTGTTCATGTATTTTTCGGCGCTTTTCAACCGTACATGTAAGTTTCGGTTTCGACCTGCAACTGTATTGCAGCTTATATTTCGGTAGCCGATTGTCTACCATACGTAATCATTAATGTAGTTATCGTGTTTTCTACGCAGTTTGAAGACAATTTTTGGGGAGAGCAGACATAATGTCCCAGCTTCTTTTCCTGTTTTACGTTCCATGATAACCTTTGTTTTTGCTGATGCGTCGCGTAACTTCATGATGCAACGACAAAAAAAAAAAGAAAACACAGGGGTGTTCGAGCATCTTAATTTTAAGTTGATTTTTTTTATTTGAGAGACATGCTATTGCCCAATTAATCATTGGATATTTGTTTTACGTTTTTATTTTTTGCTTTAAAAAAATCACTTGTATTTTTGTCTGGTTCAAAATTTGGTGGTGTTGCGCGGCTCAGTAAAAGTGGGTTGTTTTGAGATTTTCAAGATCCCGTACAGCCGACAATACACCAGTGACGTAGGTAGGGGAGGCGGGGTGCGCACCGAGGGGAAAGCCCTCTTCCTCCTGCCTTCTTTATCCCTCCCTCCCCTCCTCCTCCACATGGCGCAATATGAGGGCCGTCCCATAATTCAACGCGCGCTTCACCGCGGTGCATTGCGGCACGCTTCTCATGATGCACCTTGGGGTTACGCCGTCGGCGACGCGTCACGATAACGCGATATGGCTGTCGTTACGGTCGCCGTCGGTGTAACCGTAACACGTCAGCGTGACGCATTTTCGTGACGCGTCGGCGTAACGCTTTTTCGGAACGCGTCGGCGTCGCCGTAGGCGTAAACATAACACGTCGGCGTAACGCTTTTTCGTGACACGTCGGCGTGGCGGTAGCACTTTTTCAAGACGCGTAACGCGTCGGCGTAACGCTTTTTCGTGACGCGTCGGTGTCGCGTAACGCTTCTCGTGACGCCTCAACATCGCGTTACGCGTTGGCGCAACGCTTTTTTGTGACGCTTAGCGCGTCGCGTGACGCGTTAGCGTAACAATTTTTCGTGACGCGTCGGCGAAGCGTGACGTGTCGGCGTAACGCTTTCTCGTGACGTCTCGGCGTCGCGTAATGCGTCGCCGTAACGCTTTTTTATGGCGCGTCACGAAAAAGCGTTACGCCGACGGCGACGCCGCTCAACCCGGAAACGGGCGCCTATAAGAGCTGCACTCTGAGATGAAAGAAACATCAATCAAGTGGGTTTTAAACTGCGATGTTTAAGGTTTTATAGGCAAAAATGCTTCTGTGTTTAAATATTGCTAGAACATGGAAGCATGTTGCCGCGATTTGGCTGGTGCAGTGCCGTCATTCGGTGTTGTAAAACAGAGCCCGATATACCTTTTAAGTATACCGAGGATGGAACTTCACATATTTTAGCCATATCGTTTAGAAGCTGGCTGCAGAAGCGGCAAATGTTGCCGACATGTAGCCGTCATGTAGCCGGGATGCAGCATCGTTTGGAAGCTGGCAGAAATGGTAAACGTTGCCGTCATGTAACCGTCGTGTAGCCGGAATGCAGCAATATCTTTTGAAGCTTGGCAGAAACGACAAATGTTGCCGCCATGTAGCCGGGAGGCCACGATATTGGTTGGACGCTGACAATAACCGCAAATGTTGCCGGCATGCAGCCAGTTTGGTGGCAGCATCATGAATGCTGGCTCTAGACTGGTCAAGTTGGGCCCATATGGGGCCACCTAACCATGCTCGAGGATCAATGTTGGCACAATATCTTGCGCTGTCTGGGTGCTGTACAGTATTCTACTATACACATTTTACAGTAAGACCGGAAGACACGGATTTATATTAAGACCAGTATGCACAGTTTCCGTTTGTCCATTTCAACCAATTTAACCAGTGGCTATAATCCTGTTTGAACTGGCCCAGTTTGCAAAATTTTTCAAAAGGCCGGCTGCAGGCCTGAGTGGTCCGAGCTGAAACCTGGCCCATTTTGTATATACAACTCGAGAGCAAGCTTGGGGCACTCGAGCTTCTCCCGCTGCCTGGCCCAGAGCCATAGTTCGAGCGGTGAGCTCTGTCCTTGCTGGTTAAGGGCTGGCGAGACTGCCGGTGGTCTCCGTGATTGGTATGCTGAGGATGAACTGGCAAAGCGCCATGTGGCAAAGCAATCTAGGCCCAAGTGAAACTGCCGCTGCCTACAGTCTGGTCTGAAGCTTGAGGCGGTCGAAATGTGCTGCTTGGGAAGTTGGTTGGTTGTTTATATTTCGTAATTAACTCTTTAAATCAGTGAAAATAAACACAGCAGTCTCAATCAGAAACTTAGAGAGTGTCATCGAAGCCACTACATCAGCTCTTTTTAGAACGAGCTTATGAAGCTCAAATGAGAAACTGGTTGCGCCGTAAAGCCACTCGTGAAGCAGGCGCAAAGCCATGCAACGGCAGACGCGAGATTGTTAGATCGTTGTCGCTTGTTCTGCAGCTGCATGGCTTTTGAACTCCTCGTCACGAATGGTAACTCTGGCGCCCCCCCTTTCCCTCGAGTTTCGCAACGATCTTCAAGTCCTTCTAGAATATGTTGATTTAATTGTGTTTGATACCGCTCTCCTAAGCTTCTTATTGGAACCTTACCTTTATTTTCACCAATTGAAAAGTTAATTAATGAATTTACCGAATTATCCGACTTATCGCAAAGAATTAACCACCCAGATAATGTCCCCCTGCCGTATAACTCTACCTGCACAAACCGCATAGGCGCATCTTTAACGAATTTTTTGCCATGAAATATTTTCAAATTAAAAGAAATTTCACCCTGTATGAGGCCATGCGGGTTGTGGCTTCGTGCAAGGAATCTCGAGACTTCACTGTTTGAGTGTATACTGGAGTTGATTAGTGTCCTTGCAAACCATGCACGACACTCAGTTCCTGACAGAGAACCCCCACAGGAATAATCAGGAAATTCCTTCCTTGCAAAGTTCCCATACGAAAGTATTCAGGAAACATTTCGTAACACTTCGCATACAAAAATATACGGAAATACTTTCCTCTAACACTTCCAGCATAACATTTATATTGTTTTTTAATAGGGAACGATGGCATGTTCTCTCTTTATACCGGACCACAAAAAATATTTTTCTGGCTTTTTAGACAGGCCTTTCCATCGACTAAAGGTGCCCATCTTCAGTTGTAGCGCCCTTGCGACAGACACTAAGAGATCCGGAATGCAAACATCGAATACGATTCTTGAGAGATAAAATACCGTAAACATAAAACGCCTGGTCGAGACAGTGATAATGTATTTATTTTCTTCTCCAGGACTTGCTGAGACGGGTAGGGTTCATGACTGTCTTCACGGCTCGCCCCTTGAATACATGCATTACAAGTGATAACAAAGGGATCGGCCCTCCGAGCATGAGCACACTGCTCTTGTGAAAGAGGGTTCTCGATTGTTGCGGAGACTTTTCCTACAGTTTAAAACATGAATACATACCAGTTTTGCACACACAAGTCTACGCGGTTAAGGAGTTTGATGAGCAAGTCTCGAACGAAGGTAACTTCCGAACCGCGCGCACATCGCTACCGAGAGCTCGCAAGCACGGCTGACACGACGGGTGGCCGTCGGATGGTGAGTGGTCTCGCGCTCGTCGGAGGAGTGTCCGCATAAGGCATAAAGCCGAAATGTCGGCCGCTCTCGATCGATCGGCGCCCAGGCTGAGGAGTGGTCCAGCCGATCGGACATCTTGCATCTGAGGAAAGTATCTCGTCACCTTTGACTTCTACGCGTGACGATAATGAACAAAACTCCCGATTGGCTGTCTTGAAGTGGCGATCGTTGTAGAAGTGAGAATAAATTTGTCCGAAAAAACTGAATTGTTTGTTTTACGCTGTTTTAATGAATCCTGAACTTAAAACGAATGCGCGTCAAGGTTACGCAAAAGGGGACCAGTAATGCAAACAAAGCATTGGCGCAAAAGTTTCAAAATCGTTTTACAACACCTTTAATGTTCGCATATACATTGAATACAGTTAATGCAAAGCTTCCACTTTTACTGTCGATATGTTTATTAAGAAACACAATCTGCTTCTGGGGCCGCCGTAGAAGTAGGCAAAAGTGAGTTGGCTGCAATTTGGAAATCTTAAAGTTCCTCGGGACTGCGCTGCCTCAGCATAACAGCGGCAGTCGCTTTGCAGCCATGGCCACACATGTGGGACATTCACCTGACTTAATTTCTGACGTGGCGTGCGAAAGTGCTGGGCAAAAGCTACCTGTTTAGGGAGCCTTTTGAAAAAGCAGCAATAAAATATTTTCTGCAGGGTTGACGAAGGCTAGTTGAAATAATCAGCATCAGGGGCTACTGCACTGGCATTGACACCAAGATACCTGCTACAAGTGGCAGCGTCGGTGTTGATGCTTTGCAATGGCCCAGAACATTCCGGCGAGCACAGTAACGTGCACCCTCACAAGAGTCAAATGAATAGGCCACATGAGCTCTTAATGGCTAACTTCGGCTCGGTTTCAAAGCATCTACGACGTGCTACGGTGTAGCACTCAGAATATTCGAGGTTGCACCTGCAGCAGCAGTGGTGTCATTCCTAAATAGATTGGCTGAGCAAGGAGCTCCAAGAATATGTTTCGGATGCTTTCATAGTAACAGATAAAACGCCATTTGCTTAGCGGTAAAGAAGTGCAGATCTTATCTTTATCGTAACTCTCCATCATTAAAGAACTATCCTCTCCACACAGCTTCGAGCATATGTCTCTCTCTTCTACCAGAGAAAGGCAACTTAGGCGTTTGTGTTTAGGCTGTGTATTATTTTGTCTAAGTTGCAACATTACATTATGCATGTACCCATGAGTAGGCTTAGCCAGTGCAGTGAGACTGCCGGCCTGCGGGGAAGCAAAAAGTCATGCATTGATGCGATGCCCATGCAGATCGAAATGGGCAGGGGCAAAACCACCTAGATGACAATTGCCAAATTTACCGCACTTACCACGATTAGCCGTACTTTACAAATTGCACATGATGAGCTCTTCATCTTTGGAGGGGATTTGCGTTCAATCGGTGAACTACTGATTGAACACGAGTCATCAACGTATGGCACACTTTAAAAAAAAGGTACTGTAGTACCATCCTTAAAGGGTAACTGACTTGCACACAGGGCAATCCCTTTTGGAGGTAACGTTACCGCCTGCAACGAGGGTGCAAACTTACCCCCTGGGTTAGGGTGCAACATTGCCTCCTCTTGGAGGTAACCTTAGTTCCTTTTGGTGTTAAAAGTGCATCCTTTCAGGGTCAGCCTTTACCTCCTTTAGGGGGTAATTTTAACCCTTTTAAGAGGTAAGAGAACATAATTAATGGCGCTGCTTTTACCTCCTTTTGGAGGGAACTATGATCCACTTTGGGGTTAAAAGTACACGATGAGGAAAAAACAGCTCAGAAACGTGGACTACGAAGAACAAACACGACAGGACAGTGCTCTCCTGTCGTGTTTGTTCTTCGTAGTCCGCGCTTTCCGAACCGCTTTCCCCATCACGTATAACAGGAACCAACTGGCCCAGTTCACCACCTTATTACAGGCTAAATGTACACTTGATGGAATCACGTTTACCCCTCTAAAAAGGTACTTATGTTCCTTTGTGGGTGTGATATAGTACATGCTTCAAGGGTGGGCCCTTATAATAGATGCAAGACAGCCTAGTTCTGAAAGTAAGTGACAATGTTTTATTGTGGCTGTCAGCAAACAAAATGACATAAAAACAATTGCATGACTAGACATCTTATAAAAGTTCTAAGATGAAACCACTAAGCGCACATAAAGGCATCTGGAACAACAGTTTCGGGGCTCTAGTTTGCAGACAGTCAATAAGAGATTATCACAAAAAGTACATAAACAATCAGTGTTTACCTCGGGAGAAATAACAGTGAATGCTTGGAACACTGCTTGGAACAGCGTGCTTCACCGGGGTGAACTCAAATGAATAGAGTCTTATACACAACCAGAATCAAAATGAATGCACTTGTGATATAAAATAGATTCTGTATCACACATATTGCAAACAGCAATACAAACCAAGACACGACTAGCAATGATTAGTGCTTGCAACATCGCTGGACAGCAGTACACTATGCCCGTCCTATCCACAGTAGTGGAATGAACGCTGGAGCAGAGGAAGGAGCAGGATCTCCTGGGATTTGCTCTTCTAATGTGGAAAGAAGAAAGGGCTCGTATCCCGCTGCTTATGAGCTGCAACAAACTACCGCGAGGCCAAAGGGATCTAACCCACTTCAAATGAATCGCGAAAATCGGTTTTGACCATCTTGTATTTACACCTTGCAAGCACAGAATCACTGTGAACATGGAACCACAACCTTCGAATGCTTTCCAGGCACCAAGGATGAAGTAGACTGAAATAAGTCAGTATGCCAATGCTGCACAAGGTAGAAAGCTGTGATTTCCGGAAATTACAAAACGTGACTATAAAGCAATATCATGGACCTTCTGTAGCTCTCAGAATCAACCATCCTGCCGTATGTCAGACAAAAAGCTACTAGAGAAACGTACATAAAAAAAAAATCCTAAACCTGCATAAAGAAGCTTTAGAAAAATGAAATACTTTTTGTGTATTCTCTTTAGGTTTGAAAGCAATGTGTCGCACGTGACTTCACATTTGAGTGTTTTAGATCAATTAAGTACTCTAGTGCAATGAATCTGCGCCTGAACTGGTGATGGTACCACAGCAAAAGATGAAGTAGAGGCAGATGCAGCAGGACTGCCTCGTTAGCAGGTCGACCAGGCGACACGGCTTCGAGGTCTCCTCCACCGCCGTGCATTACTGGGCCCTCAGATTTATTAGAGCTTGGAGCTGACAGCCGTCGGTAGATTGCTACCGTCGCCTGGAACCAAAAAATGGAAAACTGCACAAGATATGAAGTTAAAACATATCATCCTCAATTAAAAGAAACTGCAGAAGAAAGTATTAGATTTTTGTAAGACGCGTTTGGAGCATTTGATGGGCCACTGATTCTGCATTATAAAGCATCAAACATACTTACCAGACGTGACGCAGATTTATAACTAAGCACCACTGACTAAAATTATCACATGGCGGGTGGTAATCGTAGGTTAGTAAATACTTTGTATTCGCGCGTCATGTTTAAACCTTTCACCCCGATTTACTTAGAAGACTAACAAATCTTAGTGAAAGGGGTACAACTACTGTAGCAAGTTAGTATATACAGGTGCTGACTGTTGGGCGAGTTGGTATTGTACGTGAACAAACATGATTGCGCTTTAAGACAAGGACAGAGGAAGAACATACACCACAGAGCACTACACCACATTAGCTACTCAGCACCACAGCAGACCCCCATGACCGCCAACCCTGACTACCGAACTTCGGCAAATATGCAAATATTTTTGTCAAGTGCTCTCGCCAGATTAAACTTGAATGTATGTTTTATTTATACATGAGAAGAACAGTGCACAAAGACGAAAACACAGAAAAATAACACACCGAAAAAGACGCACTCAAGCGCCTTGTGTGTCTTACTTTAATTTATTTACTCTGAAGTATACCCTCAATTTTCTCTGGAAAATGAACGAACACCACACACACAAGGAAAAAGATAAAAATCAAGAACCTCATTTCAAGTGACCAAATGCGAACAAGAACATCAAAATAATATATCTGACTACGCTTACCTGCAGTTGCGTCCAAGGTAGTTGGCATCCAGTACCCTCGACGAAATCACCCTACAGCGTTGACGCAGTAGGAAAGAAATATATTTAATCAACTTCAAATAATGCAAACTTAAGCCATCTGACTAGCCTACTGAATGATCAGCTTTTAAAAACGCCTGATCACACGCCAAAAAATGCCAAGACAACAATATACTTGCTAGGTCTCTTTGCCGGCAATAACTTAATGACCTTATTCAGTAATATACTACTATTAATGTTTGCGAAGCGCACGAATCACTTCTAACTGCCGATAGGTACGAACTTCGGCAAATATGCGAAATTTTTTTGCCGAAGTAATTTGCCGAGATTAAAAATATAAAATTGAATGTATGTTTTATTTAGACATGAGAAGAACAGCACACAAGGACGAAAACACAAAAAAAGAACACTGAAAAAGACACTCATGCGCCTTGTATGTCTTACTCTAATTTATTTACTCAAAGTATACCCTCAATTTTTTCTCGGAAATGAACAAACAGCACACACAAAAATTAAACATAAAGATCAAGAGCCCCATTTCAAGTGAACAAATGGAATAAGAAAATCAAATAAAATATCGCACTACGCTTACCTGCAGAAACAGTATTAAGAACTGTCACGAGATGCGTCCATGGTAGCAGGCATCCAGTACCCTTGACGAAACTCACTCCTGCAACGTTGCCGCAGGACAGAAAATATATTCAATCAACTTCAAATAATGCAAACTTCAGCCATATCTAACTTTCGCTCACTGCATGATCAGCGTTTTAGAAATGCCTGATCACACGCAAAGAGAAATGCCACGACAATATAATTGCTAGGTCTCGCTGCTGGTAACAACTTCATGACCTTATTCCGTAATATCTCACTATTAATGTTTGTAAAGCGCACGGAATAATTAAGCTCAGACATATATGTTCGGTATTTAGTAGCGTGACATTCTACCAAACTATTTATTAAACCTCGTTAAATTAAAGAAAAAAAACGTTGATATTAAATATCAGTGTTTAACACTGACTTTTACAAATATCAACGACGTTGAGAGTTAATCGCGCCGGCTGGCCAGTGCCGCCATGAATGCCTGATCGACTACGCTCAAGAAAAAACAATTATTTTATGAGATTTTCAGATATTTGATCAGATCCTCAACTTAACGTCCGACGCGTGACACACCAACGGCCCCAAAAGGGAAAACATCCTGTCATTCCTTTCACGCCTTAAACGTAGGCGCGACCCCGATTCAAAAGGCGTCTTGTCGCCCGGCCGCCCGGCTCGCCGGGCCGCCGCTCTCCCCCTTCCTCCACCCGCACACACATACACCAGGAACGAGTGGCATGGCCACGCCCTGGTAGCGATGTCAACCTTCTAAATATGCGCTAGTGTAAGCGACAGTCATTCCTGTTCCTTTGATGAACTTCGATAGTCTAAACCGTGTCTGCGTTCGCGCCACACTAATTTTATCGAACGCTCGACGCCTTCAAACGTGCCAACATGTCCGCCAGCCCTTTGTCTAAGGAAGACGGAGGTCGCCTTCCCCGGCGGTCATAACCGACGCCAAGTGCCGCCCGGGCAGAACATTTCCTTACCTGCATACGGTGCACACGACTTGGATCTTCGACTGAAGTCAATGCAGCGCTCTCGGTTACTTCGTAAGGAGAGACTGAGCCGAACAGAACGATAAAGAACGTTTCTGCGCCGGGACGCCTCCGTCGAACGTTCGAGGAAGAAAAACCGTCATGACCGGGGTGTGGCGGGGAAGGCGCCGACACGCTCCCGGTCGGCCGGCGGGCGCTCTCCCACGCATGCGCGAAGGATGACGTGTCATACGAGGAGACCAATTAGCGATCTCGTTTGCGCCTTTCCACAGCCAATCGCAGCGCCCAGGCTTTGGCAGTGCCTCAAACAGGTGCACCCTCTGTGTGGTAATTCTTACCTCCTAGGTGCCCCTTCGCGGCGAACTTCACCTTGTAGCGCCGCGTTCCTATGTGTCTGCTGCGCCTGAGGAGGTAACAAGCGGAGCGCTTTCCCCTGGCCGGGAGGAGGGTGGTAAAGGGGGTCTGTTACCTCCTTTTGGTCCCCTTTTTCTAAGAGTGCAGCTGATCAAGGAAGGTACTTAATGTATTAAATTCACTATACATGGCTTGCTATATATGTGGTTCTGGCAAGGGCACTGAACTTGCGACACCTGGGTTCTACCGACAGAGTTATCGCCCCACGTTCTCCCAGTTGCAGTGCACTAACGCACCCGCTCTATCGCAAAGACCATCAGGAAAAAATCCTAATTGGCTGATGGTCTGATGGAGTCATATTTTGGAAAGTATGATGGTTTGAAGGCCTGATTGTCTGATAGATTGATTGTTAAATGGTTTTATGGACTGATGGTGTGATCGGCCGTTGGTTTGATGGTCTAGAGAGGAGTCGTATTTTGGGATATCTGATGGTTTGATGGTTAGATGGCTTGATAGTCCAAAGGTTTGATGGTCTAATGGTAAAAACCCTGTTGTGTTCTGGGACGTTTGTTTTTCATGGTGTAATTATGGTGATAAGATAGCTAATTATCATTTAAAATATTAGAGTTCAAGAGAGCCACCACTTAAACAGATGTGTCGGAACGTATATGCTTAATTACGCCCTGTTTAGAGTATGATGAAGTGCATACCCCACTTAGAATTTGATCACTATAGGCAACTACTACACCGATAATATGCAATCGCTAGCCTGACGTATGCGTACGGCAAGTATAACTACTGGTAAGAATAAAGTAAAACAAGCTGTGTTGCTTTGATATGCTTAATATGATGTTACGAACTGGTGCATTGTTTCACTCGGACGAGAGGCACAGGTTGGAAAAAAATCAAAAACATTTTTGGAAGTACAATCGTGGCAAATATGAGCTGAAATGCCACGACGTGTGCAGTGTTGTACTATCAAGTCAAGTCTAGTCAATATGTGTTTTTATTTGTAAACAAGATATTAGATAATTACACTTATTCAGACGGGGGTCCCAAAGTTTTCAAAGAAAACTGTTGAAGGGACCCTTGGTAATAAAGGGTTAGTCAGCGATCAAGTTGGCACCATTATATATGAAATATTTAAAAAACGAAACACAATTGTGGTATGTACTTAATCATAATATTAAACCAAGTGAAAAGAGAGAGAAGAAAAGCTAGAAAGTCGAGAAAAAAGGACAATATCAGTGCGTGTTTGAGAGACACCTATCGGAGACACTTATCGGATTCCTCAGTGAACCTTAGTGTTTGCTCAGGTTTAGACGGATTGCTTCTCGCGCTCATTGCGCCACTTTTTAGCTAGCAATTGACAGAGAGCGGCATTGTGGTGCAACCAGTGCTAGAAGCGATTTGTCTCCACCTCAGAACATTCTGAGGTTTGCAGTAACAATTCGAGAGACGGCTGTAATAGTATCACGCGCCACGCGCAGTGGCGTTTCAGCTCGTATTGTCCGCTTTAGTACATTTGTTTATTTCAAATATTTGTCGCATAAATATTAAGCTAAATTAATATAAAAAAATGGTGAAAAGTCCACTTCAGCGGGTGCAAGCGACGGCAGACGTGCAACAGCATAGGTAGTCCGCGGCGGGGCTGTGCAAGCATCAGTGCAGGACGGGCAGCAAAATGATGAGCCTGGACATCTCTAGAACGATTCAGTGACCAGCGATGAAACATACACGGAACGAGCGTCGACATACTCAAACAAAAATTGGAATGAGAGGCGACTAGGGGAAGTACAGTGACATCCTTCATTATATTTTTGTGATGATGTGACATTTTGGGGAGTGATCGACCAAGGCCCGATGGTGCAGCAGTAGCGACCAAGCAAACTAAAGCCTTTCTTAAGTGGTCAGCTGGTCATCACTCTACTTTAAAGTTGTTGGCAAAAACACTTAGAGACCTATTAACCTCCAAAATGTATCTATATTAAAATTATAAATAATCGGTTGTAAACGTGAGATAGAAAATAGTATGTTACTTAAGTTAGTAAGTTATAGTTTAGAAAACACTCACGTTTTTAGCGATATCTCGGGTGATCGAACTTTTCGGACATGTACCGGCGTACCTTCTGGTGCAGGGCTGCCCTTTTGCTCTGGCGGCATCCTTTCTTGCCTCAGCTACAGCAAAAGCAGCCTGGAATATAAAAAAGCGGTAAAAATATTCGCAGTGCTCGGACTTAAAACAATATAGAAATTTTTGCATACAGGATGTGGTGAGCTCGCACCTAACAAATCTCTGAAGCTACTTAGTATGTTCAGAGTTCAAAGATTACCACAAAAATACCGGAATATCCTGATGCATGTTCTACTCTGACAGACAACCCACCCTTGCTTTTGTAAGATTATTTCTTTTGAGCACAAAACAGGAACCCCATGTCTATAAATGTCACTTCTAAACTAGCGAGTTTGTAAGAAATAGTAACTACAGCCGGCGAAAAGTAGACAATGAACACCAAAAACTGCTTATATTGGTTTGTCATCCCTCGCTGTGGTAAAAGCTCAGACAGGCCGCATATTTTTAAAATAGCATCGTCAACAGCGCAAATAATAATCTCGCTTAATATAGACATTCTTTCACATTCCTTCCCATTCCTTTAGACATATAGACATTATTTCACATGTAAATATTTAATGTTATACAGGAAGTGTTACAGGAAGGTATTTCCTCTGTAGATTTGTATCGGAATTGTGAAAGAAAGGTGGTTCCTGCATACGTTTGTATGGGAAGTGTTACTGGAAGTTGGTTCCTGTATAATTTCTATGGGAAGTTTTATAGGAAGGAATTTCCTGTTTTTTCCTTTATGGGTTCTTTGTATGGGTAACTTTAAGTGGTAACTTTGGCGCGCCCTCTAGTTTCCCACGAGCTTCAAGTCGTTCCAAAAATAGTTGATATAGTGGTTTTCGATGACGCTCTCCAAGTTCCTATTTGGAACTATATGTTTATTTTTATTAATTAAAAAGTTAATTAACATATTTTAATTAAATAGCCAACTTATTGCAAAGATTAGCAACCAATATATTGTCCCCTGGCCGCATAACTCACCTGCTCAAACCGCATAAGTGAATCTTTCACATACTTCTTGCAATAAATGTTTGAACATAAAGAAAAATAGCACTCGGTAAGAGATGTCATTAGGGCAATTGCAGAAAGCAAGTTATTACTCTTTAAATCATGTTTCATGCACCGTTTCAGTTTGGGTGAACTCCCTAGCGAAAGAATCGATAGAGATTTGTACAGGACCAATGGAGATATTTTTCCCGTTAGAAAAGTAATTTCTATCGGTGCCTTGAGAATCTGTATCGGTTCCATTAGAATTTCAATTGGTCCCATATGAAATTGTGGCAGTCCCATGGGAATGCCTGTTGGACCTATAGGAATTTAAATCGGTCTAATAAGAATTCATATTGGTCACATAGAAAATTAGACTGCTCCCTTAGGGACTTCATGGGACCATTAGGAATTTTTATCAGTCAAGAAAAGTTTTGTTGGCCAAAGAGGAATGTCTCCTTAACTAGTGAAAACCACGAATGGTCCAATAGAAATGTCTAGGCCTACTATTGTATGTCTATCTGAGCAACAAAAAACAATTATAAATATGTCTGTCAGAACAATGGCAATGTGTATTGGACACAACAGTACGAAATCCGATCAATGGGAACATGTTTCTGTACTTTTTGGAGAGTTGTTTTTGGACGAACCTGATATATTTGTCGCACAGGTTACATAACACACCATCATTGTACATCAATGAAGGTATGGAAATTCAAATAGCTTTGTAGCTCGAAATAATGATGGATCAAAGATTCATGTACTGTCCCAGAGAAAAAAGCGTATTGCAACGCTTGCCTTTTTTGACGGAATTTTAGGGCAATACATATAAATCACACTTTTGGAGCTTGATGCGTTAAAATAATCTACTAATAAAATACTGTAAACTGTCTGTAAATGAAAATTAATCTCCACAAAATATATTGATGGGTTAAATCAAAAAAATATATTATCTACTTCAGTGCACCTGAAACAAATGGCCTCTCGCTGCTAGTTATGATTCACGCATTCATTTTCTGTCCTTATAACAATAGTTGTATTCACACTCTTTTATTCATAAGTTTGCAACGGCATTTTTAGAGCACCCTTCTATCGTGGTATGGCCAGTTTCAGTTTCGGTTTAGAATCTATACATTTATTTGCTAGTTGTAATCACTCCTTTTTATTCAAAGTTTGTGAAGACATTTTTGCATCACCCCTATTGCGATTTGGTCAGTCTCGGTTTCGGTTTCGGTTTTTGATCTACACCTTTATTTCCTTTATAATAATAGTTGTATTCACCGTGTTTTATTCAAAAGTCTCGTAACGACATTTTACAGAAACCCTCTATCGCGATTCGATCAGTTTCGGTTTTGGTTTATGATCTACACATTTATTTTCTATCATTATAACAAGAGTTGTATTCACCCTCTTTTATTCATACATTTGTGAAGACATTTTACAGCAACCTTCTGTCGCGATTTGGTCTGTTTCGGTTTCAGTTTCGGTTTTCTAAGGAAAGATATCCTTATCGCTACCGGCAGCAGTACTTTTTTTATTAAGACTTGGTTGTGCTTGTGGGTTGGGCGCGTTTGTCTCCCGGGATGGAAATGCTTTTAGACATGGCAGCCTGCTGGTTTATTCAAGTTTATCGATCTGTGAAGTGTCCACTTATGATGAATATGTTCAAGAAGAGCTTGGAAGACCCACGACGCGACAGTCTAACGAGCAACTCAACACAATTGGTAAGCATGCTTTTTATCTTTTCTTTGCATTGTATTCGTGATGGAACAAGTTGAGAACATCAGGGAGTCTTAGAATAGAATGACCGTCCGCAACCCCAAAGTAACATCGTCGCTAGTGCGTTGATCGCGTCTTCGAAGCCGCCGCCCACTTCGGGAACTGCATGCGTCGCATTGGCGCGACCGCGAACGGGGTGGGTATAGTAACCGTGGTGCTGCTGGCTTTCGAGAGAGCGCCATTCGAGGAGGATCCGTCGCGTTTTACGGCAAGCGCCTTCGATGCCGAGGCCGACATTGCATGCAGGTAGCTGAGCAAGCTTGCCCGCTGCGAAAGTGTCGAGTAGTACTTAGAGGAACTTACGGACTCACGACAACCCCCTATGGCAGATGCCCCCTTCATCTACCTCAATTTTTCATCCTCGTTTCTTCCCGTTTTAATGGCCTTGACGTTGACTGTGATAGTCGTGGCGCGGGTGACGTTCACACAGAACAACGGCCGTAATATTTTTACAGACCGATGCTACGAGAACACAGTGACACGCGCGCTCGAGGTATCAGTGCGAAGAGGACGGTCTGGTGATATCGGAACGAGGCAAGAAGAAAAGCCTTCGCTGAGCGGGAAGAAAAAGAAGGAAGACAAATAAGAAGAGGTGTGGAACTCGACGGGACAGCATAAAGCCGGTGGCCCCTGCCTTGCAACTCTACGCAAGGTCGTCTGTCAACAGGTCGACAGAGTCTTGCAGCAACAAACAAGACCCGACAACGAAGATGCCGCCACCTAGCCACACGTCAACAGACGGGCTGGAGACATACCACCTAGCCATCCCTGCAGCGATCCCCAGGCTTCAAACACTGTCGCATAGCTACCCGGCGAAGCCTGTAGAACACTTATTCCATACTTTCAGTAACATTTGTTCGTGTTGTTTCTGTAATAATCTCTGTGTAGAATGCCTTAAATTTTATTCTTATTTATCCTATCAAACCGTTGTCCTCCGTGTTCCGTCTCACTGTGTCATACACTGCGAGCGTGAACTAGTCCACCACATATCTGCCGTCCGCGACAGGACCTTGCACTTGTTTTCCAATCTAAAGAGCTTCACCTCGCTGGCGTGTTTCTGATGACCTAGAACGGATCTCGAGAAGTTAATGAAGGTTGGCAAAGTGTTGGAGCTTTCGGGGCAAGAACCTAAACAATGGTTGAGACAAAGAACGCGTGCGCAGATCAGAGAAAAGCGTGCTGCAGATTGGGAGGCCGTTAAGAAATCTGAAGCCAATGCTCGTGCTCGATTAGATGCCGAACGCGCAGTACTACAGCTAAAGATACGCTTACAGGAGCGACAGGGAATCGTAGAAGCAGTAGTTCCAGATGCGGCTGGCGAGGACACGTCAACTAGCGCTCTTCATGGACATCGGAGCCCGCATAAACTAATACCGGAATTTAACGACAGGCGCGACGAACTTGATGCGTACGTCCCAAAATTCGAGCGGGTGACAACCAGTAAGAAGTGGCTCCCGGATAAATGAGCCTTGCATCCGGCATGCGTCTTACAGTAGAAGCCACTAAGTGTGGTTGGACGCATGGCTCCTACGACGCCTTTGACTACAACAGGTTGAAACGGACCCCCCTTCAAAGTTTTCGGTACACCGAGGAAGGGTACCACACTAAGTTTCAGGGCGCGAGACTGGAGGACACAAAGACGGAGTTGTCGATTTTCTGGTCTCCTTTTAGGGTATTTTGACCAGTGGCAGAGTGACAAAAACGGAACACACTTATGACGCCATTCGAGATAAAAATACAGTCCGAACAGTTCCTGAAACATTGCAACGAGAAGCTGGCAATTTGTTTTTGAAGGAAAGGGGCTGCCAGGGTTTCGATAAGCTAGCGCAGGACACAGATTACTACCTCGAGGCCCAGAGGTTGACTATCCTTGGAGAAAAAAAGATGAAAAAGATTCTAGCAGACCTTCGGTATTAGCTCAAATTGCCGCCCAATCGTGATGAAAATAGGAAGTCGCAGTGCTTTCTCTGTAACAAACTGGGCCATTGGGCCGCAGACTGTTGGTCCAACTAAAAAAAACTTAATCAAAATGCGAATTTCTGCTGGAAATGTCAGCAATAATGGGCATAACGCGGAGGCTTGTCCCAACAAACAAAACGTCATATGTTGGCGGTAAATCGTCGTGCTCAGAGATGCACTGCAATAATACTGAGGACTTGGGCTCCGACACCTGTTTGTCGAAGGAACATCCGTGGGAACAGGAAGGACAAAGGGGACCGAGGTTCAAGCCGAAGATATGCCGACGGCAACAAGACTGCTTGAGGGGCACCCTGCCACTGTTCTGCGAGATTCCGGATCGTAACTCCGTAATAGTAATGCGCTCATAAGTTCCTGATGGCAAACTGACAGAAAAAAGCCGACTGCTCTACCTGTTGGACCGGACAGTCAATTCGTCTACCTGCAGCGGACGTGCACATTGATTATCCTTATTTCAACGGCAGAGTGACTGCGACATGCATAAAAAATCGGCTGTCCGACGGCGTATTTGGAACCGTATTTGGCGTACGTGATGGTTCTGCTCCTGATATCAACTGGAAAGCAGAGCAGAATGCTTCATCCAGAAAGAAGAGCGTACAACAGAAACCTCAAATAAGAGCCACAGGAGTCTGACGAGTCAAACAACTCGTAGAAAGACGCCCTCTTTATCGCCTGCTATGAATCGGAATGACAAGCAACCTGAGGCTGCAGCTGGCCAGGTACCAGTGGCAATGGTCAATCCAGTGGACATTCATCCAGAGGAGCTGCGAACCGCTCAAAGAGAAGACCCTTCGCTAAACGGCTGCTTTGAAGGTTTAGGACTGCAGGTTGTGTCACGGTCAGCTGATGTTAAGTTCCTGTTGACAAATGAAATTTTTTGCGTCACTACAGATTACCATGGGCTAAGCAAATGAAACAGATCGTTGTTCCGTG
>JAZHYW010062437.1:0-11024 GCA_037355805.1 Ixodes ricinus | reverse complement strand
CGGTGACAGGTCAAGAACGAAGTGGAAGCTCCTCCCACCCCTTTACACTTCAGCGTAGCGAAAGGTGGAGAGGAGGTCGCCTCCTCTCCAGCGTTCGCTCTACTAAAGTGGAAAGAGGGGGGAGGAGCTTCCACTCCGTTCTTTACCTGTCACCGACTTTATAGATAGCTGCGGCCGTGAGGCACAGAAAACCATTAGAAGAACAAGGTCTGTGACAGAATATACGTGAAACAAGCTTCTTTTTCAATAATAAACATACAAAAACATTGATTTTAGATATCAGTACGATTTTTATTTCAATTCGCTTCTAGACCGCTGCTGACGACAGTACGCCTTTAGCAGCCGTAAAGGAGTTGCAGGAACTTAGGCTCTCGAAAAGGACCTTTACGCTAAAATGCCATTTAGGAGCGCCGTGCGGCACTGCTTAAATGACATTTACACAGAAGGTCCTTTAGCGTAAAGGGGGATTTTTTAGGATTTTTACGCCAAAGGACCTTTAGCTCGGCGTCTGACAGGGGTATCAGCAAACTCAGACGGGCACACATTATACCGCGGGTAGACGCGCACGCGCACAAACACTCACGCACACACAAAAACAGACACACATTGCATACCCGCATACAAAGGCACGCAACACTACGCACAAATATACACCAATTAAAAATAGACTGTCTCCGTCCTCTCGTTCGTAACGTATCGGAATATGTACGGGTTACATTGTGCAACGCAAGGATTTGAAGCACTTTCATCGGCGGGAGCTTCTCGCGTGTCTCGAAGACACTAAAACAAAAGAGGGAGGAAGCTGGAGTGACGTTATCTCGAAGTCCCAGCACAACAACAAGATTACGGTGTAACCTTCCAAGAAAGAAAGAACCAATCGCGAAGTGTCCATTACTTTTTTCGTTTATTTCTCTCCAAACAAGGGGGAGGAAGGAGGTAGAGAAAAAAGCTGCCATCGCAGCTTGACGAAGCCTACCCAGTGGCGGATCCAAGGGGGGGGGGGGGCGGCAGGGGGCAGCCCCCCCCCCAAACGAAGTCGACCCCTCCCTCTCCCCCCTTCTCGGAGGGCAATTTGACATGGGTGGACCCGCTGTTGCACAAGAAAGAATGGGAAAATAGTATCCTTACAAATTCCCCCCCCCCAACGGAGTTCTGGATCCGCCCTGCCTCTACCTCCCTTTACAGTACAGCGCAAAACAGGACATCTGCCAATGCACATGCAGAACCAAACAAATTCATAGTAAACACTTGTACCAGATTTGACACGATTGAAAAAGAAGAATACTATAGTTACATAAAAAAGGACATTTTCACATTATGTTCCTCATTCATAAACGATATCACTCTCCACCAGGAGTTCTTTAACATTTCTCTTGAAAATCGGAAAGGAACACTGAAAGTTTACTTTTTCTTCAATTTTGTTTGTTTCAAATTTTTTTCAATTTTATACATCTTTATAAAATATTAATGATACGAGCGACGTCCCGACATCATGCAGGGCGGTATGTCCTATGGATGCGTGTATACGGGCGATAAACTTTCTAAGGAGCATAGTATACTGTCCCCTTCGAAGCTGTACCTGGGAATCGATACCGACGTAATCTGTGGGACGTCTTTCGGATATTTTATGTTATAAATTATTGTCGGGACTCGGAAGTTGAAATCGTTTGACGGCTTCCCTCGGAAATGATGGCTTTACGCTCACTCCGATCAACCGCTTCTAATTTAGTCCTGCACACGTATCACTGACTCGTGCGCTTGAGTTTGTTAGGGTGGTGGCGCTCGATGAAATTCGGCCTATACAGTTCATTCGATTTAATTTAATGGGACAATTGCTCGGTGAAATCGGATATGCCGATTCCCCCTGATGGTTCGGAAGGTCATCGACGTATGGAACGTGGGACGGGTCGTTCGATTCCTCTACCCGCTGGAAACAGTCCCGGACCCCCGAGGAGTTGGCTTGAAATTTCAATGCCCGCGTGGCAGTGCGTTTCTTCCTGAGATTGATGCCTTCGGAGGTCGGAGCCGTGGCAGGTATTGCCACCGAGTGTCGTCAGTCAGGTCAATCCTGCGCCGCCTCCATGTTGGACGAACTGGGCGAGCCTGGAACGAGGCTGCAGTTGATTCTGGCGTAGTACGTCTTGGTGCCCCCGCGGAGGGGTACCGCGGATTAAGGCTCGTTCACACAGTTGCGTCGACTGCGTTGCGTCGTAGCAGCACAGCGCCTCCCCATTGGCTCGTCGCAAGGGTCGCCGTAGCAACAGCTCGACGCCAGCAGTCTTAACGCAGCCAGACTCAACTGTGTGAACGAGCGCTAGAGACGAATACAGTACCGCTCGGGCTGGAATTTACGGGCTGGAGGTGGTCAATTAGAAGAGAGAGAGAGAGAGAGAGAGGAGTATAACCTTAATGAGCATATGACTGAAGCTTCTGTCAAAAATGCCACTTAAAATACATGATATATAAGTATATACCTACTTAATTTATGCATGCGGGAGAGTAATGCACGCATAGAATCGGATATATGGCATATTAGCTTCTGAATGGTAAATGCAGTTACCAATGGTCTTGTTATGCTTATATACATAGCATGTTTATACCAATATCATAACAAACATTTGAATTTCATCAATGCTACAACAAAAGGCGTTGGTTGGTCGTGGTGTGCCCGTCCGTGGGAAGTAGACAGATTAGAAAAACGTGCAAATTGTTGGTTTTAAATGTGACAGAACTAGTCACGTGTGAATAGGAAATTTTCAGTTAGAAGAGGATAGAGGCTTTGGCCGAATATTTTCAAATCGAATATTGAATAGTTTCACCAAACCTTTCACTACTGCACCATTTTTAAACAAAAACTGAGTTTAACTCGCGAAGTTTGTTCCCAATCTTCCATCTGTTCATTCCTAAGCTCAGTTAATTTTAATATAACTATATTTATAAACCTGGCATGTAGCAAAGCCTCCTCTATACTCCCAAAGCCTGGCATTTCGACGACGGAGCCATAGAGTGCCCGGTCGCAGATTAGGAGCGCGAGGATCTGGTAGCAGAGACCATTTGTCGGAAAGCTGGTATTCAGCGCACAGCTTTTGCAGCGGCGAGTACTCGAAACATGGTTTTCAAACCCGACGATAAAAGAAGCGGTAGAGCGAACCACGCGAGGAGCGCGAGCGGGCATTCCATCGCTCGGGACAAGTGTTTTTCGGCGTCTCGCCGCAGCGGGGCACCGTTAGATGACTCTCCTCCCCTCCCCCCCCCCCCCCCCGTCCGTAGTCTGCCGCTCTACCTTTTCACTTTCGATGGCCGCGTCTCGTGGCGATCTGCCAGGCTTTGTCAGTATAGAGGACGCTATGCCTGTAGTCAAAACTGCAGCTTGGGCGAGTTGGTTGAACATGTTACCAATTTCACAGTGCACAAATAAACCACACAATAGTAATCAGGACAGAACACAACACACACACCGCATTGAATCAGAGAGTGTGTATGTTGAGTTTTTGTCCTGAATACTAGTGTGTGTGCTATTTGTGTGCCGTGCAGTCGGTAACATGTGGCACGTAAATGACAAATTTGTCACAGCTATCCTACTTTGCCTGCCATATGCAAATATCCTTTCTTTAATTTCACACTTGACAAAAAAAAGCGTTAATGATGAGCTCGGGTTGTCAGGACATCACTGCCTAATATATACTCTTGTATAATCGCGGCCGGTTAGCCCCATTGAGTGCGCTTGTCAGCGATCAACTGTGTAATGCGGGGAAGCGATACCCACGAGCTCTGCAGGCATTGCTTTTCTACAGTGCACAGGAGCTTGGTGAGAAGCGCACTTAACGGGCCTAACCCGCCTAGGTCAACACTTAGAGAAGTGTAAACAACGCAGTTCCTCTCGAAGCGAATACTGAATAGCGTAGTATTCTAAACTACTATTTGGAAATTTGTATAGTCACACAACCCCGGAAAGAAGACTTTATTGACTTGGCCCTATCTTTTACAGAAAGGGTGCTACGCTTTGTAATTTTACAAGAAAAAACGGACCTGTGAAATACACCTTTGGCGAAAAGTTTAGATTGCTTCGTGCAGGCGTCGATTCTTATGGTCCATTTTAGATCGAGCCTTGTGACTTCAGACACCCCATATATATATATATATATATATATATATATATATATATATATATATATATATATATATATATATATATATATATATATATATATATATATATATATATATATATATATATATATATATATATATATATATATATATATATATACCTGTCACCGACTACACACTGTGTAGTTGGTGACAGGTAGAGAGTAAATTGTAATCTCCTCCCACCTCTTTCCCCATTAGGAGAGCTAGCGCTGTAGAGGAGGCTGCCTAAGAAATTTAGCCAGTGCAGTACAACCGCTAGCCCGGGATCTTTAACGTGCACCACGCAGTAGTGATGCACGACCGCACGCCGGTACGACGCTCACCCAGATCGAAACGGGCGAGGGTGCGGATTGAGCCCAGGAACCCTGGGCTCTGCAGCGCGAGCTTTCGCTCCACGTGATCTGAGCTGCTGTGCGTTAAGGGGGACTCACCCGCGATTTATTTGTAGCCTTTTCCTTATAGGTGGCGCAGAATTTTTCTGGAACAAACAATTGTTGGCATGCTCGCAGCTCAGTGGTTTCATACCTGTACTGACGTCACACCATCTGCCATTGTGGTGGCCTTGGTATCTTTTACAATGTAAACTGTGTACTATCGTTTTTTTTTGTTTTTTTTTTGCAAGAGGAAGTAGAATGCACACCGGCATGGTGCAAGGACGTTACGTGCAAGCCATGTGAAGCGATAACTCGGCCGAACCTGCATCTTCTTGCCTTTTGAGCTACGCGACGCCCTAGAACCAAAGAGCTGAGATGGCTGGCCATTCACGGTTGTCACGGAATCATCATCAACGCCCGTCTTGGTTCACGTACCGAATGTGAAAAGCACTGCATTTTTAGACAGATAGATAATTAAACGTAACATGTTCCGAGCTCTCACCTTAAGATACGCCACAGCGACTTTCTTTTTATGCAAATATAAGATGGGCCAGAAAATGACTGAGATGTGAAGCGGCCGATAAAAACCAGGAAGCCAAACCGGCGCTGTGAGCTAAACTACCTGGATAAAAATCACGCTTGGCGTTTACTACAAAAATCCTTTGCAGGGATTGCAATTTTTTTTCAGGGATTGCCGTATCAATAAATAAATGAACAACCATTATTGGCGAACGCGTGAGAGGCGTACTAACAAACCACGAGCGAGAGCCGCACCACAGTTTCTTTTCAGGGGCCGCTCCATTGCCGCTCATTTTAGTGCTGCGCCGCCATTTGCTTCCAAGTGTTCGTACAAGGCATGGGCTCATGCATTGGCATATTTCAAAATTTTATGACGCTTGCAAGACATACAAACACATCAAGGGACTTTACTGAGGGCGTGTGCCTCTTCGGTATGACCTAGGCTATTTCCCAAATCTTACCCGAGTAACCTGTCTCCTATGTCAGCGGGTAATACCACGTGACATTGCGAGTAAATGATCCGCGACTTGATTTTCGAACGGCTGGGATAATCACCTGGATACTACCGCGGATCGGCTTCGTCTTAAGACGCGAATATAGCAACGATGGCGGAAGCTAGCAGGCGCTCTCTTGATCATGGAGAAAACTCTCCAAGAGACGATAATATTAACCACTTCGAAGTTTTTCTTTGACAGTGACGACGCGGTGTTTCCAGAGGTGGCTCCAAAAGCTCCGTTTGCTCACCTACCTCTTGCTGTATATTGAGATCAAAATTACTTACCCCTTTCAGTTAGACATGGAAATTTTGTTTAATGCGAAAGCATTAAGCATTTCATGGAGCTAGCCGACGTTATCAGCTTTGAAGCCGCTCCAAACGGCACCTTAAATACCGTCTCCAAGTGAAGCCAGCTCCCAGCTATGAAACCACGCGAAAAGCCTAACCAAACGGCACCTAGTTTCCCCGATCCCAAAGGAGCGAAGTAAAGCTGATGGATTTCGGCTTCGGTCCTATTGGCTGGCGCGCGTCGACGAGGCTCCCATTGGCCGCTGCGCGTCAGTTTTAACGACCGCCACACCATGGCGCTGCGTGTCCATCAGCGCGCCGGTAACATGAAACGTCCAAGGTCAGAGCGGCGAGGAGAGGGCTCGCTCTGCCGTCGACGCAAATACGTTGCAGACGAAATACAGAAGAATAACGTGCATGCTTTCGCTACCAACTCATAAGAAGTGCTTAGGTGTACCTCGAGCCTTTTATTAACCAGCGCGATCGTTGTAAGTCTAGTCCAGGTGCCCTAGACGCATACGTCCCACGCATCGTAATTTGCACCGATTACGTTTTGCGGAAATTGCTTCAACACGGTCTGGCGGTACAATACAGGAAGTTTCTCAACAGTGATATGTAACATAGGTTCGCTTTGACGCGAATATGATTACAAAATCACAGAGAGAACTTCCAAACCGCTAGAGGCAATTTATTGGGGAGGGAGATAGGGTGGGGTTGTTGACTGATCATATACATGAAATCTTCGAAGCCTTCACTGCTTTACAAGCGTTATCCTCTCATTACACACACTCTTGAAAGAACAATAAGTACTTCCACATAATCTACTGCGTTCGAACTTCCTTTTTCAGCCATGAACGTAACAATAGGGAGTTCCCTCCAGCGCTGAGGACGACGATGCGGAGAAGCTCCTGTTTACGCTCGCACTCTGAATATAACAACAGGTATACCTTCTGGGGAAGGTGCTTGGTCTAGATGTAGTGCATAGTCAATTCCTGCGTTGAAAACAGCAAATCGCAATAACCACACATAAATGGCAGCGCCTCATTCTTTGTCATTTCGAACGGCTGCCACCAAAGCCAACGGAGCAAACGAGCTTTGACGGCTGTCGGCGCAGAAAGCGGACGACAAGCAGACGGCGAACAGATCACGTGACGTATACTTACTAGAGCACTGCACGGGCCGGAATTTCTAGGCCCGGCCCGACCCGGCCCGGTAGAGGCACGGCCCGGGACCGGCCCGAGCCCGATAGAATATTTAATTTCTAGGCCCGGCCCGACCCGGCCCGGTAGAGGCACGGCCCGGGACCGGCCCGAGCCCGATAGAATATTTAATTTCTAGGCCCGGCCCGACCCGGCCCGGTAGAGGCACGGCCCGGGACCGGCCCGAGCCCGATAGAATATTTAATTTCTAGGCCCGGCCCGACCCGGCCCGGTAGAGGCACGGCCCGGGACCGGCCCGAGCCCGATAGAATATTTAATTTCTAGGCCCGGCCCGACCCGGCCCGGTAGAGGCACGGCCCGGGCCCGGCCCGAGCCCGATAGAATATTTAATTTCTAGGCCCGGCCCGACCCGGCCCGGTAGAGGCACGGCCCGGGCCCGGCCCGAGCCCGATAGAATATTTAATTTCTAGGCCCGGCCCGACCCGGCCCGGTAGAGGCACGGCCCGGGCCCGGCCCGAGCCCGATAGAATATTTAATTTCTAGGCCCGGCCCGACCCGGCCCGGTAGAGGCACGGCCCGGGCCCGGCCCGAGCCCGATAGAATATTTAATTTCTAGGCCCGGCCCGACCCGGCCCGGTAGAGGCACGGCCCGGGCCCGGCCCGAGCCCGATAGAATATTTAATTTCTAGGCCCGGCCCGACCCGGCCCGGTAGAGGCACGGCCCGGGCCCGGCCCGAGCCCGATAGAATATTTAATTTCTAGGCCCGGCCCGACCCGGCCCGGTAGAGGCACGGCCCGGGCCCGGCCCGAGCCCGATAGAATATTTAATTTCTAGGCCCGGCCCGACCCGGCCCGGTAGAGGCACGGCCCGGGCCCGGCCCGAGCCCGATAGAATATTTAATTTCTAGGCCCGGCCCGACCCGGCCCGGTAGAGGCACGGCCCGGGCCCGGCCCGAGCCCGATAGAATATTTAATTTCTAGGCCCGGCCCGACCCGGCCCGGTAGAGGCACGGCCCGGGCCCGGCCCGAGCCCGATAGAATATTTAATTTCTAGGCCCGGCCCGACCCGGCCCGGTAGAGGCACGGCCCGGGCCCGGCCCGAGCCCGATAGAATATTTGATTTCTAGGCCCGGCCCGACCCGGCCCGGTAGAGGCACGGCCCGGGCCCGGCCCGAGCCCGATAGAATATTTAATTTCTAGGCCCGGCCCGACCCGGCCCGGTAGAGGCACGGCCCGGGCCCGGCCCGAGCCCGATAGAATATTTAATTTCTAGGCCCGGCCCGACCCGGCCCGGTAGAGGCACGGCCCGGGCCCGGCCCGAGCCCGATAGAATATTTAATTTCTAGGCCCGGCCCGACCCGGCCCGGTAGAGGCACGGCCCGGGCCCGGCCCGAGCCCGATAGAATATTTGATTTCTAGGCCCGGCCCGACCCGGCCCGGTAGAGGCACGGCCCGGGCCCGGCCCGAGCCCGATAGAATATTTAATTTCTAGGCCCGGCCCGACCCGGCCCGGTAGAGGCACGGCCCGGGCCCGGCCCGAGCCCGATAGAATATTTAATTTCTAGGCCCGGCCCGACCCGGCCCGGTAGAGGCACGGCCCGGGCCCGGCCCGAGCCCGATAGAATATTTAATTTCTAGGCCCGGCCCGACCCGGCCCGGTAGAGGCACGGCCCGGGCCCGGCCCGAGCCCGATAGAATATTTAATTTCTAGGCCCGGCCCGACCCGGCCCGGTAGAGGCACGGCCCGGGCCCGGCCCGAGCCCGATAGAATATTTAATTTCTAGGCCCGGCCCGACCCGGCCCGGTAGAGGCACGGCCGGGCCCGGCCCGAGCCCGATAGAATATTTAATTTCTAGGCCCGGCCCGACCCGGCCCGGTAGAGGCACGGCCCGGGCCCGGCCCGAGCCCGATAGAATATTTAATTTCTAGGCCCGGCCCGACCCGGCCCGGTAGAGGCACGGCCCGGGCCCGGCCCGAGCCCGATAGAATATTTAATTTCTAGGCCCGGCCCGACCCGGCCCGGTAGAGGCACGGCCCGGGCCCGGCCCGAGCCCGATAGAATATTTAATTTCTAGGCCCGGCCCGACCCGGCCCGGTAGAGGCACGGCCCGGGCCCGGCCCGAGCCCGATAGAATATTTAATTTCTAGGCCCGGCCCGACCCGGCCCGGTAGAGGCACGGCCCGGGCCCGGCCCGAGCCCGATAGAATATTTAATTTCTAGGCCCGGCCCGACCCGGCCCGGTAGAGGCACGGCCCGGGCCCGGCCCGAGCCCGATAGAATATTTAATTTCTAGGCCCGGCCCGACCCGGCCCGGTAGAGGCACGGCCCGGGCCCGGCCCGAGCCCGATAGAATATTTAATTTCTAGGCCTGGCCCGACCCGGCCCGGTAGAGGCACGGCCCGGGCCCGGCCCGAGCCCGATAGAATATTTGATTTCTAGGCCCGGCCCGACCCGGCCCGGTAGAGGCACGGCCCGGGCCCGGCCCGAGCCCGATAGAATATTTAATTTCTAGGCCCGGCCCGACCCGGCCCGGTAGAGGCACGGCCCGGGCCCGGCCCGAGCCCGATAGAATATTTAATTTCTAGGCCCGGCCCGACCCGGCCCGGTAGAGGCACGGCCCGGGCCCGGCCCGAGCCCGATAGAATATTTAATTTCTAGGCCCGGCCCGACCCGGCCCGGTAGAGGCACGGCCCGGGCCCGCCCGAGCCCGATAGAATATTTAATTTCTAGGCCCGGCCCGACCCGGCCCGGTAGAGGCACGGCCCGGGCCCGGCCCGAGCCCGATAGAATATTTGATTTCTAGGCCCGGCCCGACCCGGCCCGGTAGAGGCACGGCCCGGGCCCGGCCCGAGCCCGATAGAATATTTAATTTCTAGGCCCGGCCCGACCCGGCCCGGTAGAGGCACGGCCCGGGCCCGGCCCGAGCCCGATAGAATATTTAATTTCTAGGCCCGGCCCGACCCGGCCCGGTAGAGGCACGGCCCGGGCCCGGCCCGAGCCCGATAGAATATTTAATTTCTAGGCCCGGCCCGACCCGGCCCGGAAGAGACACTGCCCGGCCGCCCGGCAGAATTTTTAGACAGAAGCTCGAGCCCGGCCCGAGCCCGACAAAATTTTTTTAAATATAAGCCTGAGCCCGGCCCGAGCCCGACAGATTATATACATGAGCCCGAAAAAGTTTGCAGGCTTTAACCTAAAACTGTCTAAGCATAAAGCGAGCATATTTGATTTAAATTTCTTTTAAACTTAGACCGAGTTTTTTATTTGACACGATAAATATTTCGACTTAGACGATGTATTTTCGAGAATATGGGCGAAATATGCACTTCATAAGTGATTTTGAGAAAACAAAAGTGGGCAATATTTTATTTATGCATTTCTTGAAGAGATATTGGACTTTTCGTTGTTCAATTCGTTTCACAGAGAACTTTCCTCTCTACATGTTTTTGTGAAGAAACAATCAGAATCACGCTAGTGCATCTTCAAAAGGCTGTATAAGCATAAAATTATCTATGATAGTTAGCTTATCTTTGGTGGCATAGTAAGGCCCCTGCACAAAGTGCAAAGTCAAGCTCACGTTTTTCTTTTTTTTTTTTTTAGTTTGAAAAGCAGAGGAAAAAGACACTCATGTTGTACCCTGCGACTGGAGTGCCCTCGTTTTCTTGACCGCACTTTCCCACTATGCTGGTGGAATCCATACGTTTCCTTTTATCCACGTAAAAGCTTTCCAAATGCAAGACGTCTTTTCTTTTTTTTTTTAACGGCGCCGTAGTGATTTTGCATTTCGCTTGTTTGTTTTCATTGAACCTAAAAGATCAATGAGCACACTTTTTGTTATCAACAATTTAGAATTTGCGGCACACGACTGCCCAGCCACGGCCTGGCCGACCGGGCCGGCACGGCCCGAAAAATATTTTGTTCAAGCCCGAGCCCGGCCCGGGCCCGAGAAAATGCGTGCTACCTGGCCCGAGCCCGGCCCGCGGGCCGGGCCGGGCTCGGGCTTTCGGGCTGGCCCGGGCCCGTGCAGTGCTCTA
>JAZHYW010062436.1:0-32885 GCA_037355805.1 Ixodes ricinus | reverse complement strand
GCTGGCGGACGCGCAGCGCCGTGGGGATGGCTGGTCGCTGAAACTCGACGCGCAGCGGCCAATGGGAGCCTTGTTCCTTGGAAACTATACGGCGCGCGCCAGCCAATGGGACCGAAGCCGAAATCCATCAGCGCCGCTCCTTTGGGATCGGGGAAACTAGGTGCCGTTGTCTAGGCTTTTCGCTTGGTTTCATAGCTGGGAGCTGGCTTCACTTGGAGAAAGGATTTGAGGTGCCGTTTGGCGCGGCTTCAAAGCTGATGACGTCGGCTCGCTCTATGGAACAGTTAATGCTTTCGCATTAACTGCTGGTTAGCCTCAGTTGGTAGAGCGCTCCACTGGAAACGAAGAGGTCCCTGGTTCGATACCAGGACTAGGCGGATTTTTCGCTCGCGCACCAGTCACCTAGTTGTGTTTGGAGCTTTGTCCCCCTTGTTTCCTTCTCTGTGGTTTATTATTGCCAAGATAGTAGCTTGAATCTCTTGGACGAGTCCTACATCAAGAATGCACGGCGCAGTAGAAGTACACCGCACCACTGCCGAACTCACTCAACGCATATAGCAACTGCACAAAAGTTTATTTTGCATCGAACCTCTGAGAGCCAGTAGGGCTTTGCAAGTGAACCACACAGCAGGCATGGCTCATTCTCGAACGCTGTCGTCCTCTTCTGCCAACGACGGAGAGGACAGCTAGGGGACATGTCCCTGGCAGAAGAGGACACGCCAAGCCAAGCCGGTCAAGCCCCGAAGAAAGTGCTTCGCAGAGGCACTTAAGTTAGCAATCGCTTCCAAGGACAACCCACTCTAAGGATTTACTCAAACTCTTTATTTGGGACGCAAGAGTGGTTTCGGAAATCGGCTTTTGGCTCCCCCTCTCCCGCTCTCTCCCGCTGTTTCAGGACCGCGTTTCGTTTCCTTGTCTATCGACTCCGAAGTCTGAACGAACAGGGCGGGGATACGCCTTAGCAAGCAGACGCAGCTACGACCGTCTGCAACCTTCCATCTAGGGAGAGGAGACTAGGAGTCTCAAGACGCCATGCAGAGAGGAGGGAAAACGGTCCTCTGATTGATGCCCGGGCAGCAGCTAGGAGCCGCATCTACGCCGGAGTCTTTTGTTCTCCGAGGCCGATGGACCGCCCGATCTCCGCCCAGCCGTCATTTTGCGTCCAAGGCAGGCATGACCGAGCCGACGCACAATGGTCCGATGGTCGCCGGTACAGAACGAAAAGGCGCCGAGAAAGGGACAGATCCTCAAGCTGCCGCGACGACGACGACGACGGTGGCGGCAAGCAACTGGACAGCAGAAACGCGACGAAATAGACATTTACATCGCAACCTTTCCACCTCCATCCTCTCTTTATGTGTTGCGTTTTCCTGTCCTCTGCATTTTATTTCTTTATTCGTGATTTCTTTTACACGAGGACCGCGGGCTCGTTAACCCCCGCTGGGTTCCTTTCTAAGTTGCCCCTCCGTCAGATGGCAGTGAGAAAGTTTGGCGTCACTGGAGACGTCCTGCAGTCGATCCGCTTGGAGGACTGCCCTTGTCTAGAGGCTTTGAGAGAGCAAACGAAAATGACGAAGAAAGTAAACTCTCTTGTTTTGAGTGGCACACGCAATAAAACGCCAATCTTTTTTTTTTTTTTTGTGGGGGGGGGGGGGTGGGTTGTATTTATACGTACGTACGTACGTGTCCATCTTTACTGTGCCGTTCTACCGGATGCTAAGACATCGTACAAAGAACAGTCTGCGGACAGTCACATTGGTCGTGCAAAAACTGTCTGCAGATTTGTTGGAAGCACGTGTGAAGCAGGCATAGGTTTCGGAACACGCTTGAGGGCGTGTCTGCAGACATCGTCAGTCAGTGCCTCAGTGAACACCGCGTCTTTTATATGACGTACGAGGGCAGTGCGTCTGTGCGGCATATTGCTCGGACGTCTACTCCGCGTTTCAGGATAATAGTTCGTCACGGGTGGATAGGAGGAGCTCGCCTGTTCTGCAGGCCACTATGCGGAGACAAGTTGTCTGCTTTTTCGCAGGAGTTGCAGACGTCAGAACGACGGCGAGCTCCTGATTGGTTCTGATTGGAAGGATTGTGGGTAGACCTTAAGGTAGCTAGCATTGAGGTCTACCCACTATCTCCTTCAATCAGAGCCAACCAGAGCTCTGCGTCGTTCTGACGTCACCAATGCCCTGCACGAGAAGCGGACGCAATTTGCGCCCCGCATTGTTTCCGAAATTGCTGGTCGACAGGGACTGCGACCTGTGTAGTCGATCGAATCGCAGCGAGGGTTAGAAACAGGGTGAAGAATCAAGATGTGATACAATTTTAAATCGTGATTGAATCACGATGGATGTAAATCGGACCGTTTTGCTGCGACGATGCACGACATATCGAACCTTTACCGAAAAAACAAAATCCGAAAATATATATATTTTTTATATATAATATATATATATATATATATAATAGGATGCTCGCTTCCTATGTGTTCATTTGTTTGTGTCGTATAACTCAAATGATCGTCGAGGAAGAAATATTTATATCCGGATGGACACGAGCAAAACGTGGCGCTCTTCCGAGTCGTCGGAGCGTTGAGCTGTCCTTTTACCATCCACGTCGTTTGTCATGAATTAAAACAAATCAGAATATGAAAAAAAAACAGCTTAGGAAACTAATTTTCTAATAAAGCAAATCAAAATGCGAAAGAGACAGCAAATAAAGCTTTTTACTAACGAAAGAAATATCAACGCTGGTCTTGTTCTGATATGGCGGCTTTGCGTCAACAAATTGTTGAATAAATTACATGAAATGTACGGTAAGCTACCTCTTCCGCATTACTGTCAGTGATCGGATGAATTGGCCAATTAATCCTCCATCTTTAAAAAATACATATTGTGATAAAGAATCACTATTTTCGAGCTACAGTGATTTAAACCAAATTAATAGGATTTAAATTTTAAAAAAAATCAGATTTATTTCATTTAATGCCAAATCGTGCGTTTTTTTCTTATTTTTTTTATTTTTTTCAATTAAGCTAGAAATAACTTATAAGCGTACCTGCTCCCGTAGACATAAAAAAAAAAAGAAGATATGCTTTTTTTTAACGACCATACTTACTGGGCGTCTCAAACAGGTTATTTCCCTAATCCCGTCACAATTAACCTCTTGGCGTGATCCTCGCTTTTATCCTCGCACTGCAGGATTCACTCACATTTGTCATTGTGGCAGTCACGCACGAATGTCGCCATTTTCATAGGTTCTCGTACTTCACTGAATCCCTTCTCGGTGCACTGGGGAAAATTTTCGATATTTAAAGGGGCACTGCAACGATTTTTGTACTTTACGCAAATACCGCCACGAATCCCTGACGTTTATGACCTATAAAAAACACACGTTCGTTTTTCACCCCACGCAATAGAAGTCGCAGAAAAATATATATATATATAAACAGCGTTTACACCCTGACTGGAGTAGCAGTCAGAAGTTCAGAACATGCGTCCACGTGATCTGGGGTCGATTATATGCCGCCCATGTTTATAAAGCCAACTACGCGCAGGGTTACAAGCGCATAACAACACTGAGTTTCAGACAGTTCGGCGAATAGGCGGACCCGCTAAATCTAGCCAGAACGCCGACCTCGCGATAAAACAATATGGAAATTCGTTTCCTTTCGCCACTCCATCTCCCCGAGCGAGCTCACTGAAATTCGCGGTTACAAGTAGTGTTATGAAAACAGTTCTCGTTCATCGGTATCCTCTTACGCCCGTAATTGATCTCCAATAACAAGACTTACAAATAAGCTTTTTTCCTGTTCGTTTTCAAACGTAAACTTGATTTCTCAATCAAAAAGGTCAGGAAACGCTTAATACGGTGTTGCATTTTGACGTTGGTGGGAATATAGAAAAGTGATTTTCTACTAGTCAAGAAAAGGGAATGGAAAGGCGGTTATACAGGGTATTCCAACTTGAGCCAGCGTTTAAAAATATTTTGGCACATATTAGGAAAACGAATCCAAACGAATAAGTTTGTTAATTTTTTGGCAAGTCAGGCAATTTTTTTTTGTATTTTGACCAATTGTTAATTAACTGTAAATCAGCTACATCTGGGCCGTCTTGCTAGAACCAGCAAACCCCAGCTGAGACTGGGTGAAAGAAAGCTAAAGGCAGCGCACGAGCTGAGCGGGACTGAAGCTGCGTCTCAAGACGCTCGCGCGCCCCAGCCTTCGCAGTGCTTTCTTTCACCCAGTCTCAGCTGAGACGCTGTTCTAGCAAGCCGGCCCTGAGCTCAAACAGGGCTCGGTCTTGGGATCTCTTCTTTTTCTGACGTACATATATGATATTTCGTTGAATATTTCTTCGCGTCTTAGACTATTCGCTGGCGATGCTGTTCTTTTGCAGAACAATGAAGGATGATAGAAGGTTATTTTAAACTTCAATTAGACATACATCGAGTATCAAACTGGTGCAGTGAGCTAACGCATGAAACCTAACGCAAGTAAATGTAAAATGGTAAGGTTTTCGAGAAAACGAAACTTTGCAGAAGACAAGTGCTAGGGAACGAGCGTATCGAAAGAATTAATTCCATTCGTTATCTCGGTGTTACTTTTTTAAGGTGACCTGTCATCAGACAACCATATCAATGCGATAACAAACATGGCGAACAGCATGTTGGAATTCTCGTGTCAGAAGTCGCGCCGCCCTTCGAGGGGCTCTATGAACTAATCAAACGCAAAGTTGGGGCCGAAGTTCACGGAGCGCACCGATATGATCATCACGACGATGACTTCGCGCTTTTGTCGCTGTCGTCCAAATCGGCGCGGTCCGCAAGCTTTCGGCTCCAACTTTGTAATGAAAATAATCCCTGGAGAAGGGGAACAAAGAGGGACAAAGGACAAACACAAATCTCCAAACACAGCTAGGTGACTGGTGCGCGACCGAGAAAATCCGCCTGGTCCGGGTACTCGAACCCGGGACCTCTCACATTACCAGGTGGAGCGCTCTACCAACTGAGCTAACCAGGGGTTAGACGTCAGTAGAGCAAACGGGTTTTATCAGCTGCCACCAAGTCTAACACCAACAAGGGTGAAGCTTGCAATTTAAGGTTATGATTATAATGCAATTAAATGCAAAGGTGCAAGCGAGCTGGACAAGAATAATGAAAATAATCCCTGGAGAGGGGGAACAAGAGGGACAAAGGACAAACACAAAACTCCAAACACAGCTAGGTGACTGGTGCGCGACCGAAAAAATCCGCCTGGTCCGGGTAGCGGGCCCGGGACCTCTCCATTACAGGTGGAGCGCTCTACCAACTGAGCTAACCAGGGGTTAGACGTCAGTAGAGCAAACGGGTTTTATCAGCTGCACCACCGGTCTAACACCAACAAGGGTGAAGCTTGCAATTTGCAGTTATGATTATAATGCAATTAAATGCAAAGGTGCAAGCGAGCTGGACAAGAATGATGAAAATAATCCCTGGAGAAGGGGAACAAGAGGGACAAAGGACAAACACAAATCTCCAAACACAGCTAGGTGACTGGTGCGCGACCGAAAAAATCCGCCTGGTCCGGGTAACGAACCCGGGACCTCTCCATTACAGGTGGAGCGCTCTACCAACTGAGCTAACCAGGGGTTAGACGTCAGTAGAGCAAACGGGTTTTATCAGCTGCCACCAGTCTAACACCAACAAGGGTGAAGCTTGCAATGTTAAGGTTATGATTATAATGCAATTAAATGCAAAGGTGCAAGCGAGCTGGACAAGAATGATGAAAATAATCCCTGGAGAAGGGGAACAAGAGACAACGGACAAACACAAATCTCCAAACACAGCTTAGGTGACTGGTGAGGCGACCGAAAATCCGCCTGGTCCGGGTAATCGAACCCGGGACCCTCTCCATTACAGGTGGAGCGCTCTACCAACTGAGGCTAACCAGGGGTTAGACGTCAGTAGAGCAAACGGGTTTTATCAGCTGCCACCAGTCTAACACCAACAAGGGTGAAGCTTGCAATTTAAGGTTATGATTATAATGCAATTAAATGCAAAGGTGCAAGCGAGGCTGGACAAGAATGACGAAAATAATCCCTGGAGAAAGGGAACAAGAGGGGACAAAGGACAAACACAAATCTCCAAACACAGCTAGGTGACTGGTGCGCGACCGAAAAATCCGCCTGGTCCGGGTAACGAACCCAGGACCTCTCCATTACCAGGTGGAGCGCTCTACCAACTGAGCTAACCAGGGGTTAGACGTCAGTAGAGCAGACGGGTTTTATCAGCTGCCACCAGTCTAACACCAACAAGGGTGAAGCTTGCAATTTAAGGTTATGATTATAATGCAATTAAATGCAAAGGTGCAAGCGAGCTGGACAAGAATGACGAAAATAATCCCTGGAGAAAGGGAACAAGAGGGAGAAAGGACGAACACGAATCTCCAAACACAGCTAGGTGACTGGTGCGCGACCGAAAAATCCGCCTGGTCCGGGTAACGAACCCGGTACCTCTCCATTACAGGTGGAGCGGCTCTACCAACTGAGCTAACCAGGGGTTAGACGTCAGTAGAGCAGACGGGTTTTATCAGCTGCCACCAGTCTAACACCAACAAGGGTGAAGCTTGCAATTTAAGGTTATGATTATAATGCAATTAAATGCAAAGGTGCAAGCGAGCTGGACAAGAATGACGAAAATAATCCCTGGAGAAAGGGAACAAGAGGGACAAAGGACAAACACAAATCTCCAAACACAGCTAGGTGACTGGTGCGCGACCGAAAAAATCTGCCTGGTCCGGGTAACGAACCCGGGACCTCTCCATTACAGGTGGAGCGCTCTACCAACTGAGCTAACCAGGGGTTAGACGTCAGTAGAGCAAGACGGGTTTTATCAGCTGCCACCAGTCTAACACCAACAAGGGGTGAAGCTTGCAATTTAAGGTTATGATTATAATGCAATTAAATGCAAAGGTGCAAGCGAGCTGGACAAGAATGACGAAAATAATCCCTGGAGAAAGGGAACAAGAGGGACAAAGGACAAACACGAAATCTCCAAACACAGCTAGGTGACTGGTGCGCGACCGAAAAAATCTGCCTGGTCCGGGTAACGAACCCGGGACCTCTCCATTACAGGTGGAGGGCTCTACCAACTGAGCTAACCAGGGGTTAGACGTCAGTAGAGCAGACGGGTTTTATCAGCTGCCACCAGTCTAACACCAACAAGGGTGAAGCTTGCAATGTTAAGGATTATGATTATAATGCAATTAACATGCAAAGCTGCAAGCAAGCTGATGACAAGCTTCACCTTGGATTGAAGCTGGACTGCGGCGAGCGGAGCTAAAACCCGTCTGCTCTACTGACATCTAACACCTGGTTAGCCCAGTTGGTGGAGCGTTCCACCTGTAATAAAGATCCCGGGTCCGGATACCCGGACCAGGCGGATTTTTTCGGTCGCGCACCAGTCACCTAGCTGTGTTTGGAGATTTGTGTTTGTCCTTTGTCCCTCTTGGTCCCCTTCTCCAGGGATTATTTTCGTCATTCTTGTCCAGCTCGCTTGCACCTTTGCATTTAATTGCATTATAATCCAATTTTGTGTTGCCGAGTTTTAGGGCCCTAAACAAAAGGAAACTTTGTGTTTCTTTCTTGTTCAGTTCACTATTTGTGTATTGCTTGGTCCTGGGATGCAAAATAAGATTTAGTGCAAAGATGTTGTAGGATTTGTCCTTAAATAATTGTACGTTCAAAGCGAGCGTCACAAATATGAAATCGCAATAGAAATGGAAACTTTTGTCTTGAACAAGAAAGGACCTCAGATTAATATTTTTCTACTATTTTTATAGTAGTGCAATCTGTATCGCTAGAGATAACTATAATCGAAGTCCGTTTTACGTGGCAGAATTAGTAGCTGATCAATTCAGAATTGCAACTGTCAACTCTTGTTGTGATCTTTTTTTTCTTTTCCTTTTGTAAAGCATTAGAGTGGAATCTGCTTAAACAAAATGTGTTTCCCACCTGTGATTTCATCTGACATTTTTTTTAGACCCTTTTTGCAGTAATGCCTCGAAGGCGCTGCAGGTATTCATTAATAAATAAATGATCATAAAGGTCAAACGTGTATCAGGTTCCTGCGAGATACTCACGCGGCACTGGGGCCCACAGGGAGCTTTTTTATGTTATTATTCAGAGACGGTTTCATTATTTACGTTTCGTTAAACTCCGAGTCATCGTCCCCTCTGGGCATCTGGACGAGGTTAAAAAAAGGTCCCGGTCTTGTCTATCCATGCGCGGTTTACGTTCTGAGAACAAACTCCGTCTCGAACGATCGACCACCACATGTGCGCGTGAAAGCCATGGCGCTCGTCAGCGTCGCAGAACGGCAGGGAAAAAATCCATCCGCATCTCCGCCGCTTGGCTTGAAGAAGAGCAGAGTTTCCCTTTTTAGTCTAGTTATTATTTTTTTTTTTACCCGCTCTGTTTTACCTCATCGACGAAAAGAGGACAGAACAGGCTGAAGAATTAAATAATAGTAAAAAACGGCTTTAAAAAATAAATATAAGGATTGTTGCTCGTGCCATCTTGTTGCAGACTTTTCAGAGGGGCACGTGGGCAGGTGCGGGGCTTCTCCGAGGGGGCAAGGGGGGACACGGGGAAACTAAATTGCAAGTGGTCTGGAACTTCTGCCCTGGCGCCTGAAAGCTTTAAAAATGCTTATCTTAACAAATAGGTAAGTTTGGAGAAAAAGACTACTAAAAGGAAAGCAAAGAGGGCGCATAAAAAAGTCACATCTGTGCCTGGGCAAAAGAGGGAGAGAGGAATAGGGCGAAAGCGAGGGGGATGGAAAGGGGGGGGGGTGTTCCCCCCCAAACCCTCTTTCTTGGAAGACGTGGGCCACAATCTCCGAGAGCCGAAAGAAAAACACGAGTTTTACCCTCCCGCCAAATTTATGTTTACCTTCTTTTTTTTTTTTTAAGAACTTTAGTTTAAAAGCAGGGAAGGAGCGGCACGGGAGCCCCCGCGCGTCAAAGATGCTTTGCGACACCATGTATAACGTTTGTGAAAACTCGCTTTATACAACCGCATTCGCTTTGTATATAGTATATATAAAATACAGGCGTAACACAACGTTTGTTTCTTTTTCTCGCAATGTAAGGTAGGTGCTTTCTTTTTAACGATACATCGAGAAAAAAAAATCTAGGTCAAGTAAATGTAGCAGCCGCGAATTTTGGTATCGTTGCCCAACCTGCTGCTATATTCTGCGTGATTGAGCTTATTGGTGTCGTCTGTATTGTCTTCTACTCCCTCTCGTTTTCGTGTGCTGCTGTACTTGATCCGGTGGCACGTTGGTCTCTACGCTGGGTATTTCGCTGATATTTCGCTATTCGTCCTCACGCAGTTCAGTTTTAGAGCCTAATTATGGGCACGTTATTAGGCGCCTACAAACCTGTGTTAATATCCTGTTATGTAATTAAAAAAAACTACTTTATAATTCTGCTTTCAAACTGCGGGTGAGCTAACTGTCCCTCCGTCACGAAGTCCTTGTGGCGTTGCTCATTGACATTCACTTTGCATGACGACGTGAAACTCCAATATTTCCTTCTCCAAACGTAAATGTTTAATAACTTTGACGACATGATGGCGCCTAAGACGAGGACAAAAGGGAGACTAGACAACACGGATAAGACGAGGACAAAAGGGAGACTAGACAACACGGATAAGACGAGGACAAAAGGGAGACTAGGCAACACGGATAAGACGAGGACAAAAGGGAGACTAGACAACACGGATAAGACGAGGACAAAAGGGAGACTAGACAACACGGATAAGACGAGGACAAAAGGGAGACTAGACAACACGGATAAGACGAGGACAAAAGGGAGACTAGACAACACGGATAAGACGAGGACAAAAGGGAGACTAGACAACACGGATAAGACGTTAGTGACAAGGGAGACTGAGACTAACTACAGAGCTCCGTGTTGTCTAGTCTCCCTTTTGTCCTCGTCTTAAGCGCCATCATGTCGTCAAATTCCCAGTACCAGCTAGCCCAACAATCTGCATTGATTCGTTTAATAACTGTAATAACAAAAACGGTAATAATAACGGTACTGAAAAACGGGGAAAAATATGATTGTAGACCAAATTTGCTCACGGTAAAGGAGACGCAGCTTTTCTGAGCCTGGCCTCGGTCTTGTAGCCTTGGTTATGTGCCCATGTTACAGTGAAATTCAGGCGAACAAGATCTACCCAGGATACTGGAACTCGGGTTCATATTAAAACATTCGTGACGTCACTCCCTGACGTCACAGGCGGGTAGCGAATCCCTCCGCGACGCCCAAAGTTCAAACACTATAGTCGGTGACAGGTCAGAACGAAGTGAAGCTCCTTCCCACCCCTTTCCACTTCAGCGGAGCGAACGGTGGAGAGGATGTCTCCTCCTCTCCAGCGTTTGCTCTACTAAAGTGGAAAGAGGTGGGAGGAGCTTCCACTTCGTTCTTGACCTGTCACCGACTTAGTCAGTTTCTTTTTTTTTTTTTACATAAACAAAAGAAAAAAAAGCATTTTGGCATGAGGATAAGCGTGCGTGTGACCTCTTATGCATCTTTTGTCAAATAGATTTTGTTGTTCGGTCCCTTCTTAGATAGCAGTAAATTTTTACAACTTTGTTCTTTTTTCTTGGCTAAGAAATCGAGTCGTCACTTTTTATTTTAAAGAATGATGAGACAAGGATCTAGTGCTGTCGAGCTTAAAAACGTCCTTGCCTTTTCCTCCTTCTTGTCACAGTCCGCCGTTCACTCTACAAAAAGAAGGGCAGGAGAAAACTTGAGTGCAGCTTTCTGGTTAGCCTTCCAGAGCCTTTGTGCTTCCACTCGCCTGTGTTGTTTTTTTTCGACATTAGCCCGAAGGAAAACACGAGGTGGTGGCGCCTCAATCACGGAGCCCCACTTCCACAACAACTGAAACCAAATAACAAAAAATAACAACAAAAAACTAAGTTTTTTTTTTGTTGTCGTTCATCCCGAGAAAGATGGCGGTAAACAAGAATCTGAGCCTATAGTAGGAAGGTAGGTAGAATAAAAAGTTATAAAAGAAGAGGAAGAAGAATACGAAGAAAGCGTAACAGCAGGTAGCTCAGATAAATAAAAATTGGGGGAAAAAAGCGAAGGAACAGGTAGAAAGAAATTCGACGGCACGAGGGGGTCTGTGGTGGGGGCTCCTTCTTCGAGGAAAGCAAAAGAAAATCTTTGAGGGGCAGCGGGAGATTCGGGGAGGGGAGTTTCGAAGAAAATGACAGGGAACACACGCTCCTGCTGCCCTCCTGGTTGTGTTGCTGCTCGTTGCTTGCGGGCCGCTCGGTTCCTTCGACGCCGGGGCACGGCGCTTGTGCATTGTGTGTTCGGCAGGGCCCCGCAGGCAGCGGCACCTCTCCCGGTCGGGACCAGAGAGGATGCCGCCCGAGGCCATCGCGTGGCTTTTGAGCGGTGCCACCTAGATGACAAGGCCTGCGGATGACGTCATCGTTTGCGGACCTCCGAACCGCCTCAAGCGGCAAACAGGCTGAAGCTCGACGAAAGACGCCGCAAAGTGGCAGACATGCTAGCGTCCCGCTTGTTGTGAGACGCTGCAAAACGCACTGGCGGCGATGCGGACGGGGCTATCGGCACTCGCGGATTCCACTAGTGACGACGTTTAGGGAGGAAAGGTCGCCGGCCTTGTCTTCTGGGTGCTTTGAGTCGCGGATCCGGCCGACATCGATGGTAATGACACCTCTTCGAGGTGATGCTTGGGGGGCCAGAACGCTCCGCTGCTGCCGCGCAGTTCGTGTTTTGCGGCGACGGTGGCGGCCGGCGCGAGAGGCCGGAGGGATTCGCAGACGTCGTCAACCAAATTGATTTGTCGCGAGCGGCAACAAGATGTCGGCAGGATTTAGATCTTGGAGCCCTCGCAAGTCGTTCGGGATTAGAAGGCGGCTGGCATCGAGGCTACTTGAAGGAGTGTACGGTGTGCAAGTTCGTCTGCTGTTTACGCACCTCGTGCTTTTGTTTACCCACCGCAACGCGCTCATGCACGTGCCTTTGTTCCCCCGCGACTCAACCAATACCACCTTGAAGACAAGGCCTGCGCATGACGTTTCGTTAGTAGATCCCCGACCCGCCCCAAGCGGCAAACAGGCGGAAGCTTGACGAGAGTATGAGCCGCGTCGCAACTACGTCGCGTTCACTGGCGGCCACAGCTGTGTGCGCGAGTGCTGAGCGCGAGCTGATAGCGAGCTGATAGCGAGCTTCCAAAGTTCATTGGAACGTGCACGCGAACACTCCCTCGGCCAGGAGCGCGAGCTAGCACGCGCTCCTGGCTTTGAGACGTGCATTTCTAGCGCGCGCGCTCGTTCTGCGGAAGAACGCTTCAAAGCAGCGACCCGGAGTATAAACAGAGCCCTTGAAAATGGCGTCCAGTGCCAGTGTCCAGCGTCCAGCGAAGAGCTTTGCAGCCCTTCGCACAGCAGTAAGACATTTTCACTCATGCATTTGACGCTCCACGTGAACGTCTAACTTCATTTTATGCTATAGCAACAGACACTCGGCGTGAGCATCTGTTTCATTATCTGCTACACAGGCCACTGAAGCAGGCGATGGAGCAGACGATGTCGCAGACGACGTAGCAGACGACGGTGCTCATCCGGGCTAGCTAGGGGGCGCTGAGGGGATCTACTAGTGATGACGTTTAGAGGAGGAAACGCGCAGGCCTTGTGTTCTAGGTGGTATTGCCTCAACGCGGTGACGGCGCGCGCTTGGCCTGTCTCGTCCTTGCGTTCCGGTCACGTGTTTCCGGTGCGCCAAAGACGCATTTAGGAGCATTTGGTCGCCTTTTAGTCCCGTGCATCTCATTATCGCTCAGCAGCCAATGAGAAGGCGGCATTACGCGATAAGAATACCGAAGAACCAATGACGAAGCGTGAACAGAATAAGCCACGAGCTGATGGGACCAATCAGAAAGCGTCAAGAGCGCCACCATCATGGTCGCGTCTCTGTACGTGTGCTATCATCGCTGGACCTAATCATAAAGTCAGAAACGCTCTCCAGTGTATTGCGCTTTTGGCAGTTTGATATACTCCGGTGACGTTGACCATATTGTCGCGTAGTTGTGCTCGTGCGCGCGTTTAGTCTGGCTTTACTTTACATTTTTTCCCTTCTGCGAGGGTTCGTTCGTCTCCATGGCACGGCTCATGATTTCTGCCGGGGTCGGGACTCGCCAGAGGGGGGTGAACGTGAACGCTGTAATGGTACACTTGGGTCATAAAACCAGCGTGCCGTCACAAGGGGGGGGGGGGGGGTGACCGCCCCGGGTGCAGCGCTCAGGGGGGTGTCGCGGCGGGCCACGCGAGAGCGGGGGGGGGGGGAGCCCCGGCGGGCCACGCGAGAGCGGGTGGAGCGGGGGGGAGGGGGGGGGGTCGCGGCGGGCTACCGCCTTGGGTGCCGCTGACCCTCGTGGACGCCACTGCATAGAACCCCGCGTCAGAGATGTTTTGTCTTGTGTATGTCTGCTTTTGGGATATCCTCTTCAGGAGGTGGTTTTGCTCCGTGTATAACTTATATGCCTATGAATGTGCTTTGTATTGTTTATGGTTGCTCTCGTAATCTTCGTTCGGAATGTACTCTCTATGTCTTTGTGTATGCGCTTGTTTTTGGGATGTTCATATTTGCTTTGGGCTCCAAGCCTTTTGATTGGTTCTAAGAAAACCTCCTGGGATTGGTTGCCAGCGTGGCTCCAGAATGCTGCTAAACTCCAACACAAGCAGCCGCAAAAGCGAAGAGGCCCTCGGACACCAAGCCCCTCAACCCTGCCTCTGGCCCCAAGTCCTCGGGGGGGGGGGGGGGGAGGAGAGGGAGAGAGGGGAGGGGGGGAGGAGGAGAGGGAGGGAGGGGGGGGCAAACTCTGCACGTCTGATTTCCCCTCGGCTGCGAAGTTCTCCGCCTCGCCAACTCGCAAACTTGGGACCCCTTACGGCTGTGGAGGAGTCCCGCCTGCTCCGCCTTTGCGTGGATCCTTGTTTGTCGAGTTTGGCTTTGGTCGTGGCACCTCCACTGGAAGGTGTGGTCGAGGAGGACGTGCAGGGGTAGTCGCCCGAGGTTAGGAGTAGTACCCGGCAAAAGCTTAATCCCAAATTGTGCAATGTGCAAAGTGATGTAAAGAAATAATGTCTTTATGTTGCTTGCCAATACTCAGAATCATCATGAACGGAGAAACATTCCATTTGTCTTCGTGACGATCTAGCAGACGGACTGTATTGTGCGGAAGGAGACGCGGCGGGATCGAGAGGTCAGGGTGTGTACTTGGGCTCTTCCGCCGTGCTTTTCAATGGACGGAACGTGAACAAAAAGAGTTCGACATAAGGATCGGCTGATTTTCTCCCCAGCACCCAATATTTTCACGTGCCTCACATGAAAAATAAGTTTTTTAGCTCGCAAATTCGGACGACGTTTCTTGTACTGCAACACGGTGCCAAAACCACCGACGTGCCGACAGTTCATGTTGGCGATTGTTTTGAGTTTGCGGTTATAATGATGGATTTTTGGCTTTTGTTTTAACCAGGCGGAAGGCGGAGGCGATTAACAGGTATCAAAAGGTTTTGGGTCACAGCGAAGCTGTTTTTACAAGGTCGACCGCGAGCGTTCACTTCTGGTTTCCAGTATTGGAAACGCAAGTAAGAGACTTGCAAGCTAGCGTAAACTTTTGCTTCATGCAGTTCCTGTTGTTGCTTTTTCGTGTTTTTTAAGTTGACTCTAAAACTTTCTGAAGTTGGTCTCTTTCTCATTAAACATTAGACCTTCAGTTACTTGTCATTGTACAAGGTCTCTAACTACTATTGAATTCTGGGCTGTTCCTTTCTGACGGGTGCTTACAATGCAAATATCTCCACAGGAATCCAATATTGGAAGTTGTGGGAGCGAGAGTCCGCCACTCACGGCCAGAGGCCGCTGCCGACCACCCAAACTGTACAACATCTGAGGCGCGCAACAGCACACATAGGGCAGTGATGCAGAAGCCTATAAAAGACGGCACACGCCCTCCGGCTTGGCAACACTTCCTTTGATTTCCTTATTGACTCCGTAAGTGTGACGTCATGGGTCCAAACAAACCGTTGCTAGGGTCGTTGTTATGGACGAATACATGTGGCTCGGTTTTGCTACGAAAACCCGACCATTCAAAAATCAGGAGTAGGATTTAAACTTCTAAAAATCACAGATATAGAAAGCTTGAATGTCATATATGTTTCGACAGAAGTGTGCCGGTAATCGCTCGTTTCTGAAATATTTACGACTGCAACTTCCGGTCCTCAAGATGCCTGCAGCAGACGACGAATGCAAGAAGTATGCCGTCTGCCGCACGCCGGCCGGCCAAGTGGGGCCGTCGTTTGCATCGTGTGAATAAAGACGAGATTCTGACATCGCAATTGTTTGAAATATAATGAGTTTCATACACTCTTAAGATTTCATAGTGGGGTGCGATGCAAAATATGGTTTATCGAAAGTCCGGGCGTCGATCGAGATGATAGTCTGCTAAAAGATCGCATTGCACCCGCAAGAAAAGCACTTCAGGCGAACGGTTGAGATCCCAAATTTTGTTTGCGGACTCGTGCTATGCGAGGGTGCTTCGTATACCTGGTTGTAACCATCGCGTGGAGAGAGATTCTTGCAGTTTCTTCAGATTTCCGCAAGACCCCAAAGCGCGAAAGAACTGGATAAAAAACATAAGGTGAGTCTATTACAGACTGTACTCGCATCGCGGGTTCGATGAAGATCTTCACCAAAAGAGCACATCCACAGAATTTGATGTATACCAAGGGGGGGGGGGGAAGCAAAATACTGCGAAATCGCGATAGACATGCAATTCTTTAATAACCTGACAACCACAATAATAAAATAATAATAACAAACGACTTACCTCGACGGCGTACGATTTGTTTCTCATGGTGGCCTGCACTACGCCGGTAATGCACTTCAGGTCGTCGTCGTAACTGATCTGCGTGACGTGGTTTGATTTTACTGCATTTTCACCCCTCGTAACTAAGCTGGGTTGTTCACAGGAAAAAAAAACGCACATTGCGGAGGCCTCTACGGCCACGGCAATCCACTTGTTTTTGTCGCTTGTTTACCAACGCATTTCAATGAAGACGCCCGCTGCAACAGAGGCCAACATATCTATCGTGTCGTCTGCTACCAAAGCAAGGCGGAGTGTAAGACTTCAGAAATGGCTTTCATCGTTGCAATATGACACTGAGACGACAAGAACATCTTCATAATTAGATATCAAGAAGTTAGGTTGCTTACAAAAAATTATTTACTTACTTGTAAGCAAAAATCTAGCCTCATGTGGAGTCTCCATGCATTAGTCCATAGCAACGTCCCTAGCAACGGTTTGTTTGGACCCAAACGCCATGTTGTGACGTCATCACTTACGGGGTCAATTCTCAAAACTCTAACTAACTAACAGAAGTGGGGAGATCGGACCGAGGTCACGAAGGCGGTGCAGCTCGGACGCTCCGGCAATGTTTTACGTTGATACTAACAACTCATTCCCGTTACTCTAATAAATGTAGTTTCTCGTTATGGAAACGTTCATGTTGTTCCTCCCGGATGGGCATGCAGCAAGGCAACCCTACCACAAAGTTTTGAATATTGTTCGAATGGCAACCTCTAATCAGGCGAAACACAAAAATCGATGTTGTATTTTTAGACAACATGGGACCTCAGTCTGCCATTGAGATAAGGTGCGCGACACTGGATCACGCTGTAGAGTACGAGAAATTTAGCCGTTGAAGCTTGAACTTTGAATACTAATCTGGAATTTCATGGCATGCATCCTTATAGTGACGTTACACAGAAGCACAAGCCGGTACGTTGATGCTCTTCCAGATCAAAAAACAAACATAACAAAAAAAATTTAGCAACATTTCCTTTTTATGATGTTCTTGCTGAAAATGTGTGTTTAAACTCCGAATTCGCGCTTCTTTTTTTTTTTTCCTTTTTTTATCACGATGATGAGAGTTACGTAGGAAGCGGAAGGCAAAGGGAGCGTTTCGTGTAGCCTTAGCTTTCGAATTTGTTTCGTATTTAAACATTTTGGTCATCCGCGCACCTTTTGACTTCTGATTGACGAACCCGGGTATTTTGTAGACTGTCAGCCTTGAGGAAATCGAAGATTGCGAACCGATACAGCTCAATAAGCTGGCAATTGATCGTCCGTGTTTCTTCTGCGAGACTGTTGTTTTTTTCCGTTCTCACGAGTTTGGCTTTCGGACACCCGCCGAAGATGGACGAACTCTCAGGCAAGAATAGCATCGGATGACTAATGTCGCGACGAGTCGCAAGCGCATCTTCTCCTAGGCTCCTTGTCGCCAGGGGGACATCGGGAGCCCCGCTAATGCCTCCCAAAGGTGCCCTCGATAGCGGCTTTGACCGCTGACCCGACTGACTGGCCCGGGCGTCCATCACTCACTCCCGCAGCTCCCTCCGTGACAAGGCGATGGCTTCGGTCAGCGCACTCTTCGTCTGTCCGCAGGCAGACATCGAAGCTTCGTCCAAAGTGGCCTGGTATGGCCGCAGCTGTTCGATCGACAGGCAACCGCTATTCCGGTGCCGTGGCGGGACGTTCCTGAAGGTCCCGTCACAGACGACAACAGGTCGAATCGTTCGTAGATTCTAGGCAGATTCCCCGGAAACATACGGCAGTAATGCACGTTCACCCTTCCGTCCGATGCGAATCTTTATGAGTGAAAGTTGGGCAGGCTTTAGGCGCCGAGGATGTTGTGGCAGAAGCCTGCTGTCGATGGCCTTGTGGTTTTGACAGCGACCTGTGCTACCTTGAGCAACCGCTTTATCGCCGTTTCTTCTTTTTGTTTTTCGCCGCACAAACGTGAGGCTGGTTGCTCACATGGAATATTTGATACGTCTGCGGTCAGTATTTGTTGCGTGCTACTTTTTGAAACTATTTGAAAAAGAACCCTCTCGAACCCTCGAAAAAGCACAGCCCACTTTTTCATGTTTTCTAAGCTTTTCTGATCAACCTCGACAATAAACCGTCACCGTGGTTTATCATTTTTTCCCCGACATGCCATTAGAACTTAATTTCAAGCTAATAACAGAAACAAACAAAAAAAATAAAAAAAAGGTTGCAGTCGATTTTTTTGTGTTTTGATAAATTTTCGTTCAGGCAGAGAACAAACATCGAGGGTAGCAAGGCCGAGGAGACTTCGCCTTTCCAACGGCGCACGGCAACGTGAGAAGAAGCGCACAAATAAATATCGGGTTTTGTATGCGTTAGATGGGGCGAATCCTCCGAAGCCCGGGCTTTCCAGGGAGCGCTCCATTACGCAAGCCTGGGACTGGCGACTCCCGTCACTTCATTAAAATGAAGCGGTGAGGCAACCGATTTCGAGAAGCCTGCCAGCATTCTGCGGCGCGTCTTGCTTCTTCTAACGTGTGTCCGCCCACTCAGCACGGAGTGGAAGCTGACCGGACCGCGTACCTCCTTGCTCTCCGCCAGCGAACAGTGTGCATCATACAGGGTCTTTCGATATCCGAGCGCTATGCTGGCGTAAAAGTATATTTGTGTAAATAAACCCACCAACTGAGTGCAATGAAATTATTCGCAAATGTGTATTTAGGCGTTGCATATATCATACTTAAACTTTACGAGCGCAGATTTAAGAAACAAATTATATAAACATAAATATCATAGTGCTGCTGAGTGCATCAGCAGCACTATGGCGGACATGTGGGACGCTGGAAATGGGAAACGCGACGAATGCTGTTACATAGGCAATTAGTGCATGTAGCCTTCTGGGTGCGCGAAATCTTTCGCCACCGAGATACCGAAGGGTACCTGGCGAAACTTGTTCCCAGGCTGAGGGACAAGAGTTCTTCCGAAGGTGATTATTTTTTTAACTACGTGTCTTGAAATCAGGGTCACTCATATAGAATAGAAATCGATAAGGTCGTACCCAATCAATTAGTCGCTCAAAGCCCATGACTCTGGATCATCTGCCCGACCGTTTGCTTGGAGAGCGGCTCTTTACTTTTTCTTCTTTCGCAACCAAAGGAAAAAAACAACAACAACGGAATCACCGTGCACGCGCTGCTCCGCAGCATCAAGCACGGCACAGGAGCTTGAGAGCGCTAACAGAGCGCTTCTGAAGCGCTAACAGAGCGCTACGTCACGCGCTAGGAAGCGCCACATGAGCCCTCCTTGAGCGCCTACGTAGCGCTAACTCAGCGCTCCGCTGCATGTGTGAACCGGCTCTAAAGCAGATCCGTCAGATCGGATGCGTGTGTGATATACCTGTATCTGTGAGAGCAGCGTAAACCAGGCGGTTTTTTTTCCGTTTTTCCCCTTGCGCATAGGAAGGAACTTTTTTTTTTGTTGCTTAAAATGTTGTTGTTTTTTGTTTTTGTTTTTGTTACGCTCGTAGAATATGAGCAGGATAAGTGCATCACATAAAAACACCTTGTGAGAAATTGCGAAGTGCGCCCGCTTAATAATTTATTTACACTTTTTATTTTTATTTTATTTTTTCTTTACGCCTCGAAGAGCGTTTAGGAACACCCTGTGTAGAAGTGCGATCCCGGGCGCTCGCAAGTAATGCAACGAACGGACCATGTGACCTGACTGAATATGTGGCCACCACCTTGGCATCGTGAATGAGGCGCCAAACCAGCCCGACTTACTGCGTAAAATAAAAATAAATAAATAAATAAATAAATAAATATATATATATATATATATATATATATATATATATATATATAAACAAGAATATATATATATATATATATATATATATATATTTCTTGTTTTTTGTGCACGTTTGATACATTTTGCTGCTCATCTCGCAACTCTCGACGTTCCTTTTTATACTCCGTTCTCTTTCTCTTCTTTCTCTTTAATCATCTCACGTTTCGCTTTTTTTAAATTATTATATCCTTATACGACTAAATTTTTTTACAGGTTGTTGTGCTTGTTTTTGTTACCACGTCTGATTTCCCGCCAGAAAGTTAAGAAAAACAACCTTGCAAGACAAAACAGAATATAAGTGCACGGCCCCGTGTCCCCGCAAATTCAAAATAAGCGCAAAAAAAAAAGAGCACAAAAATACAAAAAAAGTGAGTGTGAATATGTTGCAGTGGATACGGTAGCTCGCCGCCGCAGGTGAAAGGGCTGAATTATCGTGGGAGATGCCGTGTGCGGTATGCGTAGGGTGTGTCGGAAAGGGCCGCGACGATGGTTGTTGATGTGGGGAGGGAGGTTGGGGGGAACAGGGCGAAGTGTCGAAGGAGCCATTGCATATTTTATGATATAGTTGGGCAAGAAACGTTTTGATAACACAAATATAGTCCAATCTGGCTCAGGTTCACGTGTGTATGAACGTATACTCAGATGGCGCACAGATGTAGCGCAAGCATATGCACGCGCGAACACACCTCACATACAAAAAAGACACACAATGCATACACGCATACAAAGACGCGCAACACCACTACAAATATACACCAATTAAAAATAGACTGTTTCCGTTCTCTCGTTCGTAACATCGGAATATGTACGGGTTACAGTGTACGACGCACAAATGTCACTGCACTAACCGTGGGAGCTTGTCGCGTGTCTCTCTCCGAGACATTATATAAAAGAGGGAGGAAGCTGGAGTGACGTTATCTTGAAGTCCCAGAACAACAACAAGATTACGGTGTAACCTTTTAAGAAAAGAAAGAACCAATCGCTAAGTCTTCATTGTTTTTTATACATCTTTGTAAAATATTAATGATACGACCGACGTCCCGACGACATACCGTATATGGTAAACTTTCGAAGAAGTATACTGTCCCCTTAGTTGTCCCTGGAATCCATACCCATGGAATGGTTTCATGTTAAATCATTGTCTGGACTCAAAGTAGAAATATTTTCACGACTTCACCCTCTAGCAACTACTGCCCGGACATGGGCGGCTTCGAACGAAGTTTATCTCTCTCTCTCTCTCTCTCTCTCTCTGAAATGGTGGCCTATAGCCCACTCAGATCAACCGCTTCTAATTTAGTCCAGCATACAGCGGCACCGACTCCGGGCGCTTGAATTTTTCAGGGTGGTTGCGCCTCGATGAAATTCGGCCTATACATTTCATTCGATTCAATTTAATGGGGACAACTGCTCGGCGAAATACCGGATATGCCGATTCCCCCTGATGGCTTTGGAAGGTCATCGACGTATGGAACCCCGCGACGGGTCCATCGGTTCTCCACCCGCTGGGTACCGCGGATTAAGGTTCGTTCACACAGCAGCGTCGACTGCGTTGTGTCGTACAGCGCAGCGCCTCTCTGGCTCGTCGTAAGGGCAACGCCATAGCAACACCTCGACGCAAGCAGCCTTAACACAGCCAGACGCAACTGTGTGAACGAGCCTTGAGAGACGAACACAGTATCTCTCGGCTGGAACTTACGGACTGGAGTGTGGTCAATTAGAGAGAGAGAGAGAGAGAGTGAACTTACTGAAGCAGATGACTAGAATTTCTGTAAAATGCGACTTAAAAAAAGAAGAAACACACACACACACATATATATGTATGTATATAGGCGTTTCACGAAAGGCGCACAAATTCGATATTGCGAAAACTATACGCGTATATATATATATATATATATATATATATATATATATATATATATATATATATATATATATATATATATATATATATATATATATATATACTATATATATATATGCATGCTGACGGTGTATGTATAATGCACCCAAACAATCTAATATGGTATATTAGCTACTGAAATACATAGTATGTTTATATCAATAATCATAAGAGTAGAAACATTTGAATTGCATCAATGCTACAACAGATAGTCAAAGGTTAGGTCACGTGTAAGCCCGTCCGCGGAAAGTTAGACAGTTGGACTCAGAAAAATGTGCAAATTGTTGGCTTCTAAAATGTGACAGAAGTTGTCATGTGTAAACAGGGGATCTCCGAATATTAATGCAAACCGAATCATTGAAATAGTTTCACGCAAACCTTTCACTACCGCACCATCCTGTACACAAAAACTGTAGTTGAACTCGTGAAGGTTGTTCTCCAACCTTCCACTTGACCACTCCCAAGCTCAGTTAATTTTAATATACCTATATTTACAAACTGCATGTAGTCAAACCGCAGCTTGGGCGAGTTAGTTGAACATGTTACCGATTTCACAGTCATCAATAACACACACTAGCATTCAGGACAGAACACAGCACACACACCGCACTGAATCAGTGCAGTGTGTGTGTGTGTTTTGTCCTGAATACTATGTGTGTGCTATTTGTGTGCTGTGAAATCGGTAGCATGTGGCATGTAAATGACAAATTTGTTGCAGATATTCTAATTTGCTTGCTATATGCAAATATCCTTTCGATAATTTCAAACTTGAACAACAACAAAGAGAAAACAAAAAGAAGCCTGAACTAGAGCACGGGTTGTCAAGACATCACTGCCTAACACATACTCTTGTATAATCGCGGCCGGTTGGCCCCATTGAGTGCGCTGTCATCGAGCAACTGTGCAATGCGGGAAGCGATATCTACGACGCTTTTACAGGCTTGCTTCCGCAGTGCACAAGTGCTCGGTGAGAAGCGCACTCAACGGGCCTAACCCGCCCGATCGATCAACACTCAGAACAGCAAGAACAACGCAGTTCATCTCGAAGTGAATACCGAACAGCGTAGTATTCGAAACTACTATTTGGAAATTTGTATAGTCACACAACCGGAAGAAGACTTTATTGGCTTCTTGGCTTTAGTCTTTTAACAGAAAGGATGCTACGCTTTGTAATTTTACAAGAAAAAACGGACCTGTGAAATACACCTTTGGCGAAAAGTTTAGATTGCTTCGTGCAGGCGTCGATTCTTACGGTCCATTTGAGATCGAGCCCGGTGACTTCAGAAACCATATATATATATATATATATATATATATATATATATATATATATATATATATATATATATATATATATATATATATATATATATACGGTTCAGGTTACGGTCCAGGTTCAGGTTCGGTTCGGAAATTATAAATGACAAATTGCAACATCAAAATAAAATCAAAATAACATCAAAATAAAATAAAAAAATTGCAACATCACGTTCTAGAAACGTGTTATGAAATGAGCACACAGCAGCATTTAGGATTTACGAGATTGTAGAAAAATAAAATCCCGTGACGCGATTTTTTTTTTTTTTTTTGCACAGCCTTCCAATTCTTTTTCTTCCGTGCAAGCCGCGACCAGCGCAATACTGGTTCCTATGTCAAGATTCATGGATGCAGCGTTTGTCAAGATTCATGGATGCAGCGTTTATATTCCTAAGACTGAGTGGAGAAGAAAAATATGTAAGCGAGGTGTGTGTCAGTTGACGGCACTTAAAAAAACAAATGGCATTGATAGCACATTCATTGTCAACAGCGCGTGGCCGAACCGTTTTGACATGAGCCGGTAACCGTTATTTTTTTCCGGTTCAGTTCCGGTTCGGGTTCATCGCGATAACAATATAACGGTTCGGGTTCGGGTTCAGTTCCGGAAAAAATACCGGTTCGTTTTCGGTTCGGTTCCGGTTCGACACCCTGATATATATATATAAATATATATATGTAATAGGGGTGTTCCACGAAATGTGGACAAAATCGATATTGCAAAAACTACGCATTGCAGCAAAAAAGACTTGTGTCGTTTTGGTCTTGGGCCAGGGGCCTATTTAGGAAAATGATTAAAGTCCGAGATAATTATATTGTTAATTATTTTTGCATAATTAACTTTTTAATATTGGGTTTAAGGGCATGGTTTAAATTAGAAAATTGCTCAGCATCATCAAAAAACACTAAATCAACAAATTGCAGAACGATAGAAGGCACGCGAGGCGTTTTACGGCTTTCTGAAAATCCGCACAAACTCGACGGGCTTTTAAGTTTCGGTTTGCTATCGGAGCGCATCTCGGGCCTGACGGCACTGCCCCGCGGAGCTGCCGCGGGGCGCGGTGCCGCGTTACGCGTAAGCGTAATGAACGCTTTATGCGCCGCGCTTGCGTAGGCGTCTCATTTCTAACTCGGGGCCCGAGTCAATTTGTTAGTAGCACACACTCGGCTTCGAGCCCCTTGATGTATAGAACTTTGTCAAGGCGTCTATGGGGCTGGCGCTTCGTTCTGACTTAGTTGCATCTTCTTCGCCACTGACACTGAAAGAGATTGAAAAAATGTACAGTGAAGCGCGCATTCTCGTTTACCGTTGACTTGCGAAAGTGACGGTGCCCTCATAAAATACAGCAGACCACAGGTTCAGTGCCGCCATTAGTACGGTGAAAGTTAAACCGGCATTTGAGTAACCAGATGGCACTGAATTCCAGAAAGGATCTACTGAAATGCTGTTTGGGAACCCCTACACTTCAGTTTATTAAAAGTCTAATTTCGTCTATCAGACATATAGTGTAACGACATTTCAGTATTCGAGGGTTGTGATAAAATTTGCCTCAGTATTATCACGTCCAAAACCCTCCGGCAGCTTCACCGTTCGGTTCACCGAGAAACTTTTCCGACGTAAAATCATGGATAGGTTGTAGTTATCCAATCTTCAGGCGCAACCTATGAAATAGAATGGGAGAATCGATACAATTTATTCGAATCAGCCAATTTCTTCTTCAGACAGACAGAGCTCTTCAGACAGCACTCGCCCCAGACAGTGTCGTTCGCGATAAAGAAGAAATCGTCTGCGGTATAGAATCGTGCTTCAACCACGACGGATGGGCACGAAGGGGACCATGCAGTGACCCAGACACCTAGCTGCTCACAATCCAGCCACTAGGCGATCTGGCCGCTGCCCTCGGAGCGCACGCTCAGCTGTTCCGCGTTCGAAAGTTTCAGTAGGGCACACCACGGAAGCTTTGTGCGTCGCGACGAGGCGTCATTGAGTTCGCTTCTTGCGTGTTCAATCGCGTCAACGCGCGCGGGTCGAGTCAGTGCCACCAAGAGGCCTGCTCATTACGTCATCGCTAGTGGGCCCGCCGAAAGCGACAAACACGCTGAAGTTCGGACAGGACGCCGCAGCGGCAGACGCGTCCCTCTTGGTGTCGCCGCGTGCTATACTTCGTTTCAGCTTGGGTCCAGACGCAGCCGATGCTGCAAGCGCGAGCATGTGGCTCCTGAGCAGTGCTTGCACTGCACGAGCGCGCGTGCTTGGCAGGGACGCTAAAAGCTCGGAGCTCGCGCTTATCGACTGCGACTGGACTTAAAGGGGCGATGCAACAATTTTTGTACTTTGCGCAAATACCTCTTAAAACGGATCCCTGACGTTAATGACCTATGAAACACGCGTTCGTTTTTCACCCCACGCAATAGAAGTCCCAGAAAAAAATTAAAGAAAAACGAGCAGCGTTCACTCCCTCAACTCGCAGCCAGAACAAGCGGCCACGTGATCTGGAGCCGATTATATGCCGCCAATGTTGATCATAGCCACGCGCTGGTGTTGGCAAAGCACAGTACACGCGCTGAGTTCCAGACATTGTTATGGCTCGGCTATTGTCGTCGTTGCAGCGATTGGACACGGGCCACTACCCGAATGGTTCTCGAGCTAGTAATTATCACGAGCCCAAATCGAGTGCCCACGCAATGCTCGGGTCCAATCTATGATCAGCATTCAAATATCGTCATATGGGTGTACTGCGATCCCCACTTTACGTCATCATATTTTGCAAAGGAGAGATTGAATGAAAATGATCGGTTTTGTCCTTGAAATTACACCGCAACAAAGGAGTTTCTTGGCCAGTGGCGTTGCGTTTGAGTATCCTTGAGTCCCAGGTGTGCCAGTAAGCTCGTGTAAAGTGAAAAACATTCCCATTGAATATCGTTGCACCGCTCCTTTAAAAGCTGAAACGAAGTATTCGCGGTGAGTAGTTCGCTAGGGGCGCTTCTGTTTTCCTCACTATAGGTAGTACACGTGCCACCCACATGGTTGTTATAATTTCCATAGTGCATGGAAGCTTGGCATTGCACGTGCTGGCACCACCAGAGGAAGTTGAAGTATCCTCACTCTGGGCTCTGGGTTGTGAAAAAATTTCACCGGGCGGCGATACCCAAACTTCACGCCGCGAATAGCGCCGCACACGTGAGACGCTGCGTGATGGGTTGTCTTGGGGACAAAGGCGCAAGCCTTGTCTTGTAGGTGGCATTGGTCGACCGCGTCATTAACGCGCTCGACTCTCTTCGGACCGAGAGCCGCGAGACGTGAAGAAGCGATTTCCGCGACTCGCATCATTACCACAACGTAAATCAAACTACCTGGTCGTCGGTGTGAAGCTTTCTCACCTCCTTCCTGATCGCTTGCAGTGACCCATAAATGCTTGTTAATGTTGCCCTGGTCACCTCGAATGCAAGACGGTCACTTCCTGGAACTTCCTTCAAATTTTCTCTTCTCATATTAAAAAAAAAATCAAATGCACTTTTTACTTTAAAAGGCTCCCGCAAAAAAAAACAACAACAACAACATATATATATATATATATATTTTTTTTTGGGGGGAGCGTTTTTGGACTTTTTTGCACACAGTTTGATATTTTTACCCTTGATATATGTGTATTTTTGCGTGTAAACGGGCTTACCCATATTTTGATAGCGCCGTGATTTGGTAGACTGTTCCCGTCGCAGTTCAGTGCTAAAGCACACTTTTGTCAGAGCAGGAACAACTTCTATATATTTGTAACTGCGTAAAAAGTTGCCCATATGCTTGCCCGCTATAACGATCGAACCTTGTTTCTCTGGAGCTTGGCCTTAGAGATTTAAGATCCGGCTGAAGTCAAGCAAAATGTATAGTTGTTGTTTTTGTCAGCTTTTTCACAGGGGCAACATTTCTATGCGTATGGCGCAAGTTCGTCTGCTTCTTGCGCAGGGGTGGTGGTGACGTCAGAAAGACGCCGAGCTCTGATTGGCTCTGACTGGAAAGATATAGTGGGTACACCTCAAGGCTAGCTGCCTTCACGTCTACCCACCATCCTCCTAATCGGAGCCAATCAGAGCTCGGCGTCTTTCTGACGTCACCAAAACCCCTACCAAGAAGCAAACGAATTTTCACTCTGCATTGCGAGGAGACTGTTTGGGAAATATTCCGCTCAGGAATCTTCATGCATACCTTTTATATTTCACAGCCTAAAGAAGAAAAAAAGTAAAATTTGTTGTTAACGTTCGCGAGAGGTTCGTTTGCCTTAAAATAGCGTCCTGTATGTCCGCTGCAAACAAGCAACTTTACCAGAGCAGCACGGGTGCTAACCTGGCAGTCTTTAGCGTATACCATATTAGAGAGCTTTAGTAGATCGTTCCGAGACCTCCGATACCCCCGATAACGACACTATATATGTAAGCGCGAAGGTGGAGGCAGAGTATCGGGTATCGTTATCGGAGTCATCGGAACGATCTACTAAAACTCTCTATTATGAAGTATAGTGATTACGCTCGCACGCCGGTACGATGCTTATCCGTATCGAAACGGGCAGGGCTGGTGGAGATCAAACTTGAAAAGCCCATAAAGCCGCTTGGCTCTTAGCATTATCAAATTTGGCGATTTTCGTCACATCTCTAATTATGCTACAAAATGTGGATCTGAATATTATTTAACAAAACTTTTAGGAAACATTCGCCGGCTATTTATTGTTTACGATCGCGGTGCTGGTGAGGTAGGCTCTTACCCAATAGGCGACGTGGATTCGGCTGACGCGCTGCGATTCCGCGGATGCATCGCAGTGAAAAGGCAGAGAGCTTTCGAAGGAAAGAAGGCGCAAAAGAGTCCAGTTTTCTTTTAAAAGTTCTATAGCGAAGAATTTTTTTTGGCTCCCTATTTTTGTGTTTTTTGTGTTTCTTTTCGCACCTTTTACGACGATCGGTGGATGAAATTCGATTTCAGAATCGTTTCATGGTCCCTTTAATGTTCTTCTCATACACTCAAAATAATTTTCCTTCTTGAAAAATTATAACTGCTATTGCGACCGAAAGTTCTTGAGCAGCAGAGCGCGCAGGGTGGTCCGTATCTAATTACAAGATTAATGTTAACAACTGACACAAATATAATTCTCGAATTGACAACTCCACACGAGGAGGCAGTCCCTTAGGGAAAAAAAAATACTAATTAAAAGAGCAACGAAAAAAAAATTGTGTGTGTATGGGGGGGGGGGGTACGTGACTGTTGAGTCTGCACGCATAATTAAGTTGGTAAGGCTTTCATGACAAATTCAGACTCATATAAAAATAGGTTAGCTGGGCATGCTGCCAGCGTTATGTCAGTTGAATTAATCCCACGGCAGTAGAAAGACGCTTGTGTTGTGGCGAATAAGACGTAGTCAACCCCCTTTTGATTAAATGCTTAACGAGCGCGTTGGTATTACGGCAGCAATAAAGCTCCGTTCACACTCTTGCGACCAAGTTCGACCGAGAGAGACCAAACCGGTTTTTAAGCCTCTTGCGATCTCTTAGGACCAGCTCCGCTGCAGCCGAGCTGGTCCTAAGAGATCGCAAGAGGCTTAAAGACCGGTTTGGTCTCTCTCGGTCGAACTCGGTCGCAAGAGTGTGAACGCGCCTTAAGAGGACAGAATAAACGCACAACGTACGACAGACAGACACGAACATCGCAGATACCGGTGACGGGCTCATCATGCAAGCCACGTTGCATTAATCGGAACAGGACTAATCCGAAGGGACAATACGCGGTGTGACATGACACAGAACTCCCTACACGTGCGTCGCCGAAATTTATTTTGAATACCGCGCCGCTGCCTTTCTTGGATCAATAAAGAATATACAGCGGCGACGACGGAGTCGGGGCTCACCTCAAAAATGAGGGCAAAATAACGACCGAAAGAAAGAAACCTCAAAGTTACCCCACCCATCTGGTTCGTCGCAGATGTCGGAGGATTTGCGCAGAAATAGAAAAGAGGACCCACACATGTAATTTTGAAAGTTATATTTACACCCAAACTCGAACCTTAGAGAACTCATGCATACACCTCGCATGCATACATACTATGTAAAGAAACCTTGTTCCACTCGCTCGCCACACTGGGTGGTCTCCTTCGTGTGTCACGCGGGGCCCGACAAACTGGCGACCGCAAACACAGGTCCCATTACATCCCCGCGAATGATCATTTTCCCATGTATCCAATGGGTCGCCTTAATTATCGAACCGTGAACGCCAAGCAGGCCGTGGCGTGCTGCTGCCCTGTAGCAACACCACCTAGAAGACAAGGCCGGCTCATGACGTCATTCTTAGTGGATCATGATTGTGACACTGACGCAACTATAGGCGGCCCTGCGTGGATGTAGTGATGACGTCTGGGGGAGAAAGGCCCAGGCCGATTGTCTTCTAGGTTGTATAGCCTCTAGGCGGCGTGGCAACGCGTACCTCCCCCTCGCACGTCGATCGCCGAGGGCCTGGAATTAGGGGACATCAACAACCAGCTATTCAACATTTCGTCGGCCGCGCACGCGTCCCTCATGATATTGTTGTTACCGCAGCGTTACGTGGCGACCCCTGGCCCTAAGCGCGCCCCAAGTTTGACCTGTCCTGTCGATGATTAGTGGAGCGTCAGCGAACGTCCAACAACTATGCATTAGCCCCGAGGTTTGCTGGAGGCAAGGGTCAACAAGGCCGTGAGGTCGCATCCGTGTTGTGTCAGCCAATATTACTCCATGCATCATGTAAACTAACGCTTCTAAGGCAATTTAGACGACCCGTAAAAATCGGCTTCTCAACAAATCGCGCTGCAATTTACTACAGAGGTGCAAGCATGGTGGTAAAAGTTTACAGTGAAAAATTTTAAAGATAAACTTACCTCGTTCAAAAAAAAAAAAGAAACTGTTCTGGGCAATCTACGCCGCCATTTCGCAGACGATGCACGCGTAGAGAGAAGTGCTGCCGACAGATGGCGTACGCCGCGTCGAGGGAGCGCCGGCCGATTCGGGTTGATAGCAGACGATCTTGCAAAAGAACCCGAATCGGCCGGCTGCTCTCTCGACGCGGCGTACGCCATCTGTCGGCAGCACTTCTCTCTACGCGTGCATCGTCTGCGAAGTGGCGGCGTAGATTGCCCAGAACAGGTTTTTATTTTGTTTTTATTTTGAACGAGGTAAGTTCATTCCTGTTGTTTTTTTCACTGTAAACTTCCACCACCTGCTTGCACCTCTGTAGTAAATTGCAGCGCAATACGTTGAGAAACCAATTTTTGCGGGCCTGCCTAAAGTGCCTTAGAAGCGCCAGTTTACAAATATACATGCTGTATAACAAAACCTGCCACCCCCCCCCCGACCCAACGTCATCACCAGTGGACTCACGCAGACACGCCCCAATCGATGGCGTCATGCGCAGGCCTTGTCTTCTAGCTGTGGTGGTGTGTCAGCACAGACGGGCGGTGTACCGCGCACACTCGTCGAGGAAGCTGGGACGAGTGCTGTAATCGAGATTGGGCAAGAATCTGGCGGCGTTCCTGCGTAAGCAACGTTCGCCCAGGGCCGAAACTGCTATCAGCGACATTAGCTATATAATTACTCGCAGCGGTCACCTTGTGGCGCGGTCGCTTTTAACGGGGATGAATTCCGACGTGCAAAAGTTTTAATAATTCCTGATCTTTTTTTTTTTCCTTTTTTTTAATGAAACGGTAGTTGGTATCGGGAGTTCGCGCCACTCTTTTGAAGGCATGTTTTGAAGCGCACGCGCCCGGTGTGATATTCGAGAGTTATAGAAGGGGCCCTTACGCGTTAGATGACACAAAGCGTCCCCCTAATTTAAAACTCCCTATTTCTAGAGCTCCCTAGTGTGTCGTTGTGTTGTCGTTGTTGATGGCTTTTTTTTTTTCTAGAAGGGCATTAGAATTTATTATTTGAATAAAAAAGAAATAAAAAAGACCTTGATATGCGTATACGTATAAAGTAAGCCTCTCATACGCAGGATGCGAACTGAGTGACTGTTATAGGGCGATATATAAAATCCCACCAAATTTACTGGACGATAGTCACGTCACGATGCCACGTTGTAGGTGTCGCGTGACATTGTGACATCGCTTGACACATCGTAAAGGGACGTCGCGCGACACCAAGATCAATCGGTACGTAACGGGACCACGTAATGCGGTCACGCTACGTGATAACGTAATTATGGTGGATCACGTGACACCTATCGTGTTAGCGTGATCACGTAACCTATGCTTATTACGCGTCATCACGTGACATTATAATGTTTTAGCAGATCGTTCAGTCACACTCGCTACGCTATCCGCCATCCGCTATGACGTTCGCTAAATGTAGCGTAGCGGAATCGCCATTTCAAGTTTTAGTAGAACGTTCGCAACCCGTTGCAAATTACAGCTCTACGAGATACAGGGGCCTTACTACGAGAGCTTACGCAACGCCACTAACGGCTCTTTCAGAGGCTAGGTTTGTAAAGCATATCGTAGCGATTTTTTTATCATTTTTTTATCGAATAATAGTGCTTATATGTGCATCTTTTTTAAGTAAACGATTATTGTGTTTGTAATTGAATACAACTGACAGCCAAGCTGCCCAAGCCAATCCGATATGAGTCAAATGCCAAGAAAGCCACTAGAGAAATCTTCAAAAATAAATGACAACAACCGTAGTTCTTCTGTTGTGTTGTTGCGATCGGTCTTTCATTCCTCTTTCTCACTTTTCTCCAAAAATGAAACATCACTGAAATCCCTCAGATGCGCCTGCTTGCTCGCTTCCTTGATCGGAAGCGAGAAAGAACGTTACGACAAAAGCGGCCGAGCTGGAGGCCTCACCCTTTGCTCAACAACACCACAAACCTCGAACCTTTCTTTTTTATTTTTCCCTGTGGCCGTATTTAGCATGTTTGCCATGAATCGTTACCTGTTGCAGTCCTGGAACGGCTTTGTCAGCGGCTGCTTCTCGCAGCAGCAAGACAGAATCCGCCCCTCAGAACCATGATCGCGAAGCGGACAGACCGGACAGGCGAGTAGTGGCGGCCATTTTAAACTGCGTCCCTCGCTGGCTCTCCCTAATATCGTCAAGACTCGTTCTCGCGTGGTGTAACTCCTGATGTACACCTCTTTCGTCTCGACTCGTGGGAAATATACTTCACATCAGGCACGTAGCCAGAATTTTGTTTCGGGGGGGGGGGGGGGGGGGGCTGCCCATGACAAAATGTTGTATGAGAGGGAGGGGGAGAGGAGGCCCCAGCAAAATAGAAGATTTCTGGGGGAGGGGGGGCCGGGCCCCATGGGCCGCCCCCCTGATACGTGCCTGCTTCACATTCCGAAGTTGTGTCAAGTAACCTGGTGCTGTGCGCTGCGCAGCTGGCGTTACGCCGTTTCAAGCCCCGCTCTCCCCAAATAGTCAACAAGTTACAAATCTCATGCCGTAAATCTGAAACGTCTCTCGACAAACCTCAAGCTCCAACAACTTTTTCTCCCCATCACATGTTCGTGCACACATTCTACCCGTCCGTTAACGGATCCCCCGCGATCGGCCGATCAGCCGCTCGCGGGCAGCACCTCGTTCAGCGCGCCCCCTACGCACCGCACCTGACAGCTGCCCACGGGCATCGCAGTCCCGCCTAAAAAAGCAAGAAAAAAAAAACTATCAAGCAGAAAGGCGGCGGGCAAGGCGGTTCCAGCTGCCTGCCCCACCAACCCAGACGAAGAGCTAGCGGGGAAGCCCAAGGAGCGATCACCTGGCCTCCCCGATAGACCCTGGTCCGTACTACGCGCAAGTGCAATCTCCCCTTTTCCCTCTTTCCCGGCCACGACAACCTCCTACCTTGTGTGCATGTGTTCACCTACAGTCTAGAGACTCTCTTACGTAGGTTAGCC
>JAZHYW010062435.1:0-20258 GCA_037355805.1 Ixodes ricinus | reverse complement strand
GGTTTCCACTCTTGACACCACCGTGCAGACGACTATGCGATCGACCCCACACTTGACACCATAGCGTTTAGCTTCAACAAACCATTGAAAACAAACTAATCCACCGCCAAACCATGATTGTTCGTAGGCGTCTGAGCATCCCTATCACTCCTTCGACCGCGGGGCTGACGTCAGAGTGCCGCATCGCAAAAGCCTGACGTTTTCGTCGCGTGATGCGCGCGCCGGCGAGAAATCATCGGCATTTCTCCCTCGTGTGGATACCGCTTTACTGCCCCCCGTTGTTTGGTTGAACCGTCTTTGCAAAGGAAAAGTTGAACACATCGTGTTCCGTTTGTAAGAAATACTGGTTCGGTGGTTCGAAGTACGAACGTTGGGTGGTATGGTTCAGGTCGCGGTGGCGTAGGTAAACAGTCGAAGTTCGCGCGGCTTCAAACCATCATCGAAGAGCGAAAAGTTAACACATGAAAAAAAGCAAAAACAAGAACAAAAAAAACTCGATTTTGTAAGAAGTAAAAACAATCAAATGCAGGAAGGGGAAAGAGTTTCCTGTTTCTCCGAAGTGTTTCGGCGCTGATCATCAGCTCGAGCGAGGCAGCACCAAATATCACTTAGAAGACAAGGCCTGCGCCTTTCCCCTCCAAACGTCATCACCAGTGCACCCGCGCAGCACCGCCTAGCTTGCGTCAGCATCACCGCCCGCGCATCTCGCAGCGTCTTACGACGAGCACGACGCTGACACGCTGCGACGCCAAGACGCACGCGTGTGCCGCTCTACGGCGACTCTCATCCAGCTTCATGCCTGCTTGCTCCTTGGCGCGGTTTGGGGTCCACGAACGATGACGTCATACGCAGGCCTTGTCTTCAATGTGGTATTGGGCAGACACACGACGGAACCCAGCAGCGGCGATATAAGCTTTCGCAGCTTCCGTAAACCTTCGCTGCTGCATAGCGCTCCTCGAGCGGCCGTCGTCGTCGAGGCGTGCCTGCGTGCGATTTCGAACGTAAACATGTAAACATGAGGTGAGCGAGAGTGCACGGTCGCGGGGTGGATGGCCAGGCGGTGCTACCGGGGTTGCACCGGTACGATGATCCGTGTGCCAACAGGCGGAGGTGATGGTGGCAACACACGTGGCGCATAGAATGGCAGGCAGCTGCACGTGCAATCGCTCGCTCGTCCGCCGTCCCCGCGACTATTTCGGGACTTCTCTTGTCTCGTTAAGGTTTGCCGAAGCGAGGGAAATCTTGAAGGGTGAGACCAAAATCGCCGCTCTGTTTGACTGCCCCCGCGTTCAACGAACTGATGCTGCTACTCTTTCAGGAACCAAACTGTTTATTTTAATTTTAGTGAGAGAAAGAAAAACGAATACAAGGTTAAACGATAGCTCGACCACTGATTCCAACTAAGTATTCTTAATCCTAAATTTGATTGAACGGAAATGTGTTACCAGATGCACCACTCGCTGATGGTAACTCTGTCACATGGCCAAGACATTTCAAGACCGCTCCTCGAGGCCATTCTTTAGAAAAAGTAATATTTCTATTTTTCGGTGAATATCCGTTACTGGTAAATAATTTACGGTTACGGTTACAGTTACAGTTACGGTTACGGTTTTTATAAATTTCAAATAACGGTTTCGTTCCGGTTACGGTTAGTGAAAAAATTTCGTTCCTAAACGGTTTTCGATGTCAGTTACGGTTACGGCTTGAATCTCTGTCCAAGATCAACATAGATAGAAGGGCGCTTTTTTTCTCGATTATGTTTACTTTTTGTTGTTGTTTCCCTCACATTGGGCTTACTATAATAATTATTCACCTCACTAGACTGTGATCAAGCGCTGCCACTAGATCATATATAGTCATTTCGCCGCGGAAGGCACGGGCTTGCCGCTCGCTAAGACAGAGCGATCAGGGCCCGCGCCCCCCCCCCCAATCAGCAAGAATGGCTGCGTTAACCAATAAATCACATTTGTCACCAATTGTATCGATACGGGGTCGTACTTACCATATGACATTCGTTTACAATCGATTTGAAAACCCGTGCGCGCCTTTCCAGTTTCGACGACAATGTACAATTCCTTCATTTCCATACGTGTTCTTCTGCATATTCCGCGGTCGGAGAACAAAGGAGGAAGGCTCCCGTGATTTCCGAGTCAAGGACAAGAATGTTTGGTGAAACGTTCTCACGGGGTTTCGAATTTCCAAGTGGCTCCGCATTGGAATGAAAAAAAAAAACGTTTTGAGTGATTGGGCGCATACAGTGATTGTTGCGCTATAATCCCTACGCAGAAAACGTTGGTCTCGGCGATGAATGTACTTTTCTCGATTCGGGTATATGTCTTTCCATCCGAACGCGGCGCACGCATTTCACGTTGGATCCCTCATAAGCGAACGACACACTTCGACCTCGTGATTGGTCAATAGTCAGGGGCCGATCTAAGCGGTACACGGCCATATCCGAATGGTGTTTACAAAACAATGGAACGGCATGGAAATACTACGCGCTCTTTGTTTTGCAACTCGGTGTTGGCGTAATAATGCGAGGCAATTTATGAGTCAGGAAGGACGAGGGTTCCCGCACGCGCTCGCGGTGAAGTTTCCGCATACGCAACGTTTGATGGATGGGGCAAGCGGTCGGTAAGTGTTTCGATAAGTGCATTGGGAGTCCATCGTTTACTGTGGCGCACAAGGTTCAAAGCATAGTGCAGGGAGCTGGGTTCTGACTCGGCAGTGTATACCCTGTACGGCTCAAGGTTATACATGTTCTTTATTCTTCGTAAAGCTGTATGCGTTCATATGCACGACCTCATTTAAATATATATATATATATATATATATATATATATATATATATATATATATATATATATATATATATATATATATATATATATATATATATAAAAAAAAACAAAGGCTTGGCTCTTGTGTCATTCGCCGAATTGTCAGGACCTCGCCAGCGGATTCGAAGGTTTGACTATCAACCCACGACGAAGTAGTATATCACGATTTTATTCGTGTTTCTTATCCATTTTGGCTAAGTTAAACGATGCTATATTTGTGATCGCGAAAGGCCGTGGGACATTTCACGCATCATTGGTGCTTCTGGTACTTTATTTTCTCGACTCCTCTTTACCTCGCCATTTATGATTCGTCGGCAATTCACCGCTTTTTTCTAAATTATAAGATGCTAGTTAAAGATGATACCCCACAGTATGAATCGAGAGCGATTTCCGAGGAGGCGCCTTCGCGTCGGCAAGACATTCGTTCTGGTTTCCCGATAGCAATCGGGAAGCGAAAGAGAAGATCACGAGCCATCAGGTCGTTGCGCTCAAGTAGACAAAGCGTTTTACGCGGCCACACGCATGCACAAAAGTGCTTCACGCACCGGATACCGTCACAAAGTGTCAGTGTTTCGTTGTCAGCTTTTACACACGAATCCGTCGTGCACCAGCATGAAGGTTACGTATTTATAATATAAACGAGCTTCGTCTATTTATCCGCATATATCGAGAGATAAATTTTGCGCGGTGGCTTTCGGAAGTTGGCAGGGCCGAGTTCGGGCCAAAGAAGGCGGTGGGCGGGACGAAGAGAAAGAGAACAGGGGACTACAACATACGGGGTTCTGAATCACGATCTGCTTCACGTTCGCCACCTGTTGCACGCGCGAGCGAGTCATGCGGTGGTTCCGCTGCGCGCGAACCGCATCCGGTATGTCCACGCGGTGTATACTTACGCCCGAGCCGCAGTTCTACTTTCCCGGGAAGCGTGCATGCCTCTCGTGTGATGCGTGTGTGTACACCGCGTGTTGCGACACAGTCAGCTGGAGCGTATACACCAACACGCGGCTGTGCACCTCGCGCCGCTGTGGTGGTGGCGCTGCAGGAGCATGTGCAGGCGCTCCGCGCGAATCGGGTTCCTGCGCGTTTGACCACATTTCGTGGTAGCTTGTTTGTAAACAACGCGTTGGCCTGACAACATCGCCCCACGTACTGCTCAATTTTAATACGCAAAAAAAAAATCGGTGGCCGCATTGTTGAGGCACGTGGAGCGTAAGCTCGCGCTGCAGAACTCAGAGATCCTGGGTTCGAACCCCACCCCTGCCGGTTTGGATCTGGATGAGCATCGTATACCGGCGTGCGGTCGTGTATCACTACAGCGTGGTGCGCGTTAGAGACCCCAAGTTAGCGGTTGTACTGCGCTGGCTATATAGCTCATCTACAGCCGAAACATCAGACGCCCATTGAGGCTGACTAACTTGGCTGTATAAACATACATGCAACATAATTACATAAAGAAAATAATATCGCTGGTGCGAAACGCATGCTTCTGACGTATACGAACTCAGACGCAAGAACACCACAATGGCTGCTGATGTGACATCAGCGCAAGCCATGTGTCAAGTATAAGTGCACGTTTTTTTGTTTTGTTTTTTACGCATTTAATTATAATTTTTATGAGTGTCTTTTTTGCTTGGTCTTTTTTCCTTTTCTTTTTTTTCCGTAAATGTTTAGCAAGAGTGACGTTTTGCATTGCTTAATTAATGTCACAACTCAGGCTGGGATTTCTTTGGTCTTAACAGATGTTTCTGGCATCTCTTGAATCAATCGCTGAAGCTGCCTCCGTGCCCTTACAAAAAAATGAGCCTGAGTTTCAGTTGAAAGTGTAAGGGGCTCACTCAATGGGCCGCATTCAGTCTCAGTTGAAATTCAATTAGGCTTTTCCTAATGAGTCTCTATTGAACCGAATCCCAGGATATTAGCCACTGAGGACTGAAATTGAATTTGAGCAATTTGCCATTTTCAATTGAATTTTGGCAATAGAGTTTTAATCGAACTTTTGCTGTTGAGTTTCAATAAAAATATTGCGAATTGAGTTTCAATTGAATTTTTGCAGCGATGTTTTCAATAAAATTTATTGCAGCTGTCGTTTAAAAAAATTGCCGGAACTGGTTAAGAATTTTTTTTGTATGCTTCCTCAAAGCATGTAACATGAAGGAAACCGAAAACCATGGAGGAAACGGGCGACAAACGTCACAACTAAAGCACTCATAACCCACTAATCGCACTCCCCTTGGCTGCCCCACGCCTATATGCCCTACATAAAGAAAGGTATTCATTTGTGCCGGTGACCACACTCAACAGCATTTATTAAGGTTCCCAGTTTGCTGTTTCCTCATTGAAGTCTCATAAATGATAAACAATGTTTTGCAGTCATCGCACTCTATCCGCTTAATAGAAAAACATTGGTACAAGCAATAATCGTTCGGTGCAGTAATCCACAAACGACCAAAAACAACAAACTCAATTGCATTTCCCTAATGAGTGAATTCAATCGAATTGCTGTGACTTTCTTATGACCAAGCTAATTGCATTCGTAATGAGTAAATTCAATAGGATCGATATTGAGTTTCTTATGACCAAACTCAGTTGCATTCCCCTGGTGAGTAAATTCCTATAGGAAACGGTATTGAGTATCATCTATGCAGGCCAAACTCAATTGCTGCTTCCTAATGAGTGAATTCGATTGAATCGATGTTGAGTTTTCTTATGACCGAAACTCAATTTGCGTACCTAATGAGTAACTTCAATAGAATCGATATTGACTTTCTTATGATAAGACGCTATTACATCCCTAATGAGTAAATTCGATTAGAATTCGATGTTGGAGTTTCTAATGATCCAACTCAATTGCGTTCCTAGTGAGTAAAGTCAGCAGAATCGATATTGAGTTTTTCTTGTGAGTCAGCCTCAATTGCATTCCTAATAGAGTGAAGTTCAATGGGAGTCCAAAATTGAGTTTCTAATGATCAAACTCATTAGACATTGAGTTTATATTGAGGTTCCAATTGACTCTGTAGGAACACGGCGAAAGTCAATTGAAACTCATTGATCATTACGCATGGGGAGTAAGTTGTGGTGATTGACTCTCCAAGTGTTGTGCGGAAAAGTGGGCGCAGGAGACTTTTTTAAAGTGAATGTGTTCACGCCAGGACCGAAAAACGTTTTTTTTTTATTGTACAGCTTTTGGTGACTTCAATTATCCTTCGGTTATGATCATCTGAACCTGAAGAAGAGACGTTCGCGCAAAGTTGACTTCATATCTTGCAATCTCCGGTTCTTTTGTTGTTGTTTTTCCCTGTCACCAAAGCTCAAAACCAGGTCCTGCGATTCAAAGCTGTGGATTCCGTGGAATCTGATTATCGAGAGCGAACTAATTCTGGAACTGTTGCAGTTGCGAGACCGCTATGCTACTGTCTCCTTGCGTAGCTATCTGGACTGCGCGAGACACAGCGCGTCCGTATGACAACCTGATCTCGTAATGCACGGAATAATTCATTGTGCGTGCAAAACCGAAATCCTCACGCGAGATTTTTTTTTTTTTGCCCCGTCGTGATTGATTTCCAAGGGAGCACTGGTGGGATTGATCAAATTCCTGCCTTCATTTTACGTCACCACATCACGTTATTGGAAAGAAAATTACATATGGCACCTTACGTGAATCCTGAAAGCAATTTCCGAGCGCAGCAAAACTAAAAATTGTGTAACCATTTTTTTTGCGGGTCTTGTTATTTAATATGTTTTATGTTATCGCCGATACAGCCTATGAAACAGACACTTAAAAAAGTAACCGATATATTTTTTTTCCTTTTTTAAATTGTGATTCGCCGTTTGACATTTGTATTGAGCTTCAAGACTTGGCCCGGTTTTTCATGGTAAAAGCCTGATTAGCCCATATCAATGTTTAAATCAATGTTGACCAGTTGTCACAGTTTCTGCCATCGTGCCTGAGGAAGATGCAGAAGGTGCTTTCCCTAGTGCATGGTTGCTAAAACAGTTTATTTATTTATTTGAAAAATACGCAGGCCTTTCTCAGGCCTGGCAGGTTACAGGCAACAATACACAATAGTACGCCATATAGAAACGCTAAAGAAGAAAAAAGCAAAAAAACAACGACAATACATAAATACATAACGACGGAGAACATCGTACATTAAAAATTAAATCAAGCAATGCCGCAAAAATTAAACACTTACCTGTTTCATCTCATTCAGCAAAAGGTACTGTACCGAATACACATGCTTTCATGTATCTGTACAGTACTAAGCAATTTGCAATGCCGCAATGATCCCCAAACACTGCATATAATGCCCAAAAAGTGGCATTTCAAACGATATGGAGTGTCTAAAAGAACAACAAAACTTACAGAGGCTTTCCTTTTTTCTTTTTTCGCTAACTAAAGTAATCTACACATCGCCGACCGCTTATTCTCCGCCCAAATGTAGCGCTAACGGTCCAAACCAGATGCTGAATCACTCGCATAATGACCCGTTATTTCAATAAATCTTGTTATGTTATTTCTCAAGAATTTAAATGGGGCCCGTTTTCGCCTGTCTTCGGTAACTGGCGCCATTGAGCTCCACGAAGCGTTTGTGTGTTTGACGGTTTTGAAATCGCTACGGGACGACATTCACCAGTGCCATATCTCGCAGAAGTATACTTTTCGTTCGCTCTTAATTTCGGATTGCTTCTTCCTTCGCTGGCGGATCGAGTCGAGCGTACTGGGAGTGAGACGATTGCGGCGCTTTTCCCCAAACGCATAGAGATCTGTGTTCTCGATTCCCAGGTCCTGTGCAGACAATTCATAAGCTAAGGTTGGCTGCTACTGTCCTACACTGGATGTCTATGCCAGTCCGACCGTGGTCTATGCGAAATGCTTCTGCAAGGAGCGAGCACCTTGGTGACACTGTCTCTGTCGCACGCTTTCCAATAGCACATTCAAAGAATACGAGCGCACCTGCACACGTTTCACGGCACTGTTCGTGCAGATGCCAGTGAGATGAGGCATACCCAATACTCTCCGCCAGCATCCTAAACGACAAACAAATTTAAGAACCGCCATGGTTCAAGCTTAAGACGTTTGGGTTGTACATTTTAGGGGGAGGGAGGCGACGACAGGCTAACGATGCCTCGAGTGGCGCCTACCTAGATCCAGCAACCTGTATTGGTAAGTAAGGGTCGTCTGCAGCGCCTGCCCTCCAGTGATCCACCTGCTTACATTTGGACTGGTCGGGATCTTCCAGACCGGATGGTCTGAAGATCCCGACCGTCCTCTCGATGGACCAGTGAACCGGCGGTCTTTTGCACCACGTGATCACGCCCTCTGCACGTACGCACGCGCAGAGAGAAGGGCCAGGCGATGGAAAGCCAGGCGATGGATTGGTCCGGCGAGAACAAAGCTTCCACCGCTCCGGCAGCTTAGCTTTGGAATGTACGGTCGCGTACGGACGGTGGCAGCAGGTACCACTCCCGTCCCTTCCTGGACCTTTCCTCTCCAAAGGACCCCGGGACAGCTAATGAGAAACGGCAGGTACATTGGTCCGTCCGTCTACTCTTCGATTTCTTGGACATTGGGGAGTCGAGAGGGCGCGTTTTCGTCACGGGGGACCAGGTAAAAGCGGGGGCGGGGGGGGGGACCGACGCGTCCTACCACAGTCCGATACGAGACCAAGGCACGGTGGAGTAAACAGTCGCCTCTCTGAGGCTGATCAAGGTCAGGACTGCGAAAGCTTTCACGATTAGCAATCTGTCGGCATTTAAATCGCTTCTCGGGAGTAGGATTAAAACTGAACAAGGAGACTCCACGACGAAAATAGTCCCGAAAATAATCCCTGGAGAAGGGGAACAAGAGGGACGAAGGAGAATCCTTTTCTCCAGGGATTATTTTCGTCATTCTTGTCCAGCTCGCTTGCACCTTTGCATTTAATTGCATTATAATCGAGGCTCCACCGTACTTTGGGCGACTCGGAAATATGTGGCCTAGAGTGAGGAGGCAAAGAAGAAAAAAATCTAAGGCGAATTACCTTTGGGTCCTCACTGTCATTATAGAGTATACTGTCAACCGAGCCCACTGTATATAATGTATTTTCTATAGACAAAACGACTTTTGGCTTCCCACAAACACACACACACACACACACGCACACACACACACACGCAAACACACACACACAACATCATAGCACACACTGCTTGTTGGTTCGTAAGGTGGAGTGAGTGTGGCGAATATATATCAACTGAAAGCACAAATTGGTTCATCATATTACTTAGACACACGCCTGGTCCCTATTGCAGAAGCAGTGCAGTTTGTGCCGCTTCCTAATCGTCCCTGAAGCCGAGAGGCATATACTGTCCGAATACAGCGAAAACATGTACATATCCGATTCGGAAACCTTTGTATTCGCACTTCCTCTCAAATTAACTGTCATCTAAACGATCGTCGTAGAACAGCTCGACGAGGTGGGTCTGCGATGCGTATACGCGTCGCAGACAATAGGTAATTCTTTTCGTTAAATGTGAGCGATATAAGAGCCGTACCTAATACTTCAACGTCAGGCAGGGGTAAGCAAGCAGCCTCGTTCGGAAGCCGATCATCCAGGAGCTGGGGGATCGCGATTCTCACACCGCGGTACCACCATCGCCGAAATCTGCGAATAGTCACCGACAGAGGAGAACGGCAGTTGAGTTTATCTGGACAGAAACTGAAGGAGAAGCAGCAGACGAGAGCGCTCGGGGAGGTCAGAACGCCGCAGCTTCGGTTGGAATGAGTTAGTGCAGTGGAGACAAGGGCCACCTTTTCCACTGCACTCGTCGAACGCGTTCAAATACATAAGCCAAACGCCGGACGCCGGCGTTCCGTGCTCTAACGCGTTCCATGAATGCAGCGGAGACAAAGGAAGCTATGCGGAGAGCAAGTCGTCTGCTTCTTGCGCAGGAGTTGCGGTGACGTCAGAACGACGCCGGAGCTCTGATTGGCTTTGATTGAAATTTGAAAGGATAGTGGGTAGACCTCAATGCTAGATGCCTTGAGGTCTACCCACTATTCTTTCCGATCATCCAATAAGAGCTCGGCGTTCAGACATCATCGCATGCAGCCCCTGTGTAAGAAGCAGACGAACTGGGCACCGCCATAGCTTTGGGTCTACCCACTAATCGTTCCAACCAGAGCTCGGCGTGCGACGTCGCCGCGGATCTCGTATCCTCCTCTCCCTCGGTATCTGCCCCCATATGAGTGAGCCATCCGCGTTGAAACTGAAGCTTCTTAATCTACGTTTTCTGAATGGATCAGGAAGAGAAAGAACAGAAAATGGGTGTCGTTTTACGCTCCTTCCAGCACGTTGCCATCAATACCATCTCGTGTTTTTTGATACAATGACAGAAAGTCTCTATCGAGACCCAAACTGAAAACGCCTGACTTCCGGGGTCGTCGAGCGTCGTTCTCCGTCGATGCGAATGTGAGCTTTCGGTGGGCTCCTTCCTTCCTTCCCTGCCTATATATACAGCGCGGCTCGGGTCATCGCGAGGTCTCTCGATCGCCGGGCCACCACCCGAACGATCGAAGACATCTATTGCCGCGTGTATACATGTGCCCTGCACACAACGGCAAATCCGAAACGGAGCACGCCGAGCAACAGGTCGACCTTGTCCTCATGCGTATCCGCCTTTGGGGAATGCCTTCTCTTATCACTGACAGCTTAATAACATCATGCATCATAACAAAGGACAGTCTGGGAGGCGCGTTTCTTTCTTGTAGGACTGCCCTGCAGCATCTCATTATCACTCCGTAATCAATGAGCTTCCGCCATTAGCCGATAAGAACTCCAGAGAACGAATCACGAGAGCAAGAAGCGTGATTATAATCACAGGCCGCGCCTCGCGTCTTCTAGAGCTGTATAGTGACTTTGGCTAAACAAAATATTCCAGGTTCCTCGCTGTGCCCTTGCAAATGAACGGCGGCCACAGCCGGCCAAGACCTGTGCTGCACACTGCTGCACACACTGCGCGTGTTAACATTTTCACGAACGGTGTCTATGTGGCACTTCGACGTCACTGGACGCCGTGACACATGGCGCCGACACCGTGACGTAACGTGGCACCATGACGTCACGCGACACTGAACTCTCGCTAAAATTAGTGGAGAAATTTTCCGGCTAAATTTAGTCAACCAGTTATAAGCACTTTAGCGGGTACGAATACAATGCGAATGGTGAGGAGTACCGTGTACGTGGCCTTCGATACATGCTTTTGCTCGTTTTCACCTCAAGCAGAGTAGTAAAAAAAAATAGTCCAGATTTCGCGGAGCAATAATTACTAGTTTCCATTTTTGTGTGGAGAATTAAGATATATGTAGGTGCATCTTAGATTACTTATAGTGTATGTTATCTTATCGAGACGTAACCGGTTTCAAACGCCGAAGACATCGCTTCTTCCTCCGACAACCAAATCTTGTGAGAACTATACCTTCGTGCGACGTACGAAGGTATGCTCCGCACACACTCGCAGCCCCCTTTCTACCCATCAAGTTTTCTCTTCCGTTCCTCTAGCGCCAGCGTGTATCGAAGGCCACGCGATCGGCTGTTCGGATTTCGCGGGTACTCGATAGTGCATAAAGCACGCTGGGAATCTGTTGCGAAAACCTCGCCAATAACGGTTATAATCGTAAAACAGCACGACCTACGTCCGAAACTCAGCAACATGTACGACCTTTCGATGGAAACAGCCTCACGGACCAAGTTCCGCTTCTTGGAATGAGACGACCCACGTCGTAACCAAGTGTTGTCTTTAGGGATATCGCGAAGTATTGTCTAACCTGAGGGTCGATCCTCGAGCTTTGGCTGGTTAGGACCGCGAGGCGCATCCGCCAACTTTTTGGAGAATTTAGAGAAAGTTCGACTTTTTGAACAGTGTTGCTTGAATCCCATAACACACACACACACACACACACACACACACACACACACACACACACACACACACACACACACGCACACACACACACACACACACACACACACACACACACACACACACACACACACACACACACACACACACACACACACACACACACACACACACACACATTGGGAGCACATTAATTATAAAATAGCTTGTTTAAAAGTTTGAACAATAACTAACAATAACTTGCACAGCATATGAAGACAAACACGAAGCTTTGAATAATTTTGACTATAGTCACTGACAAGCTGAGTATGACGGGAAGTGCCTCCAGCGTGCGCTCCCCATAGTTGCGGCAACGCTTCGACGTTTCGTGGGCCTCGAGCGCACATCGGAGACATAAACAATCAAAACAAAAACACTGTCGTTTTTGCTTTAATTTTATTTAATTCGCGAGCTATTATGCACTATATGATGGCTCCGACCAGCATCATGAATTATTTACTGCAACCATCGAGACAAATCATAACCAGCACGGGGAGCATTCGGTCGAGGACCGTTTTCCTCGTGTCGCGCACGACTCGCGTCGAAATTACCGTACCATACATATAGGTCCGACCCTCAAATACCGCAGACATGCGGGCCTTTGGTCGCATGTTTTGATATGTCGGCATGGATGCGGGGAGGCTGCATTACTGAGGCACGCGCTCGCCGCCACTTATCGGGACTATATATTATTTTATTGGCGGTGAAGTTATAAGCAACAAGCAATGCCCGCAAAAAAGTGTGTGTGTGTTGTGTGTGCGTGTGTGCATGTGTGTGTGCGTGAGGGGGGGGTGAGATAGTTTTCCATGAGCTCCTACTGAAACGTGAACCATGCAGTTCATGTGACAACTCTCATGCAAGCGCACGCAAACGTTGATTAATGGACATCATTGACAGGGTGGGCAAATGAGCAAGAGGTCAGCGAACTGTTTCGCTTATGTCGCGTTCGGGCATTTTTACTTTCCACTCCCTAGACGTATAGAGTCCCGCCTTTGAGTTTTGCCGCCTCGGTGCCCACGTGAAGGAGACACGTTGTGCAGGACAGCCCCATTACGGTACGACGGAGTCAAATTGAGTTTGAAGGACGGTTTTCGGTCACTTGTTTTAGCTTTCGATGGTCGTATACGTGAGTTATTCAATTTATGCCGTCACATCTTCGTTCTGGCTTCAGGAAATTGTTTAAAAAAAGCTTAAAGGACTGAAAACAAAAACCGGGAGGGTCGACAAAAGACGACCACTTTCTGTCTCTGTGTTATTTTATTCCTTCGAACATTAGTAGTTGTATTTAGAGCGTGCATTATTTGAGCACGAAATAATTGGCGCGCACTTTCGCCTAATTTCAAGGATTCAGCGCCATCCACGCACTAATATCGAAAGGGCGATGAGGCATAGGAGAAATTTTTTTATGTTTTCGTATTTAGCTTAGCCATGCACAGTTTGACATATTTTTCGAAGTATGAGAAACAAACAAAAAAAATCTTTTATGAGAAATAATGTTTGAAAATGTCGATAAAAACTATAGTAGGACGCTGCAGCCGCTATCGGGCGCCGTTCGCCACAGCTCCTCTCATATAAACCCGCGCTCGTCCCCAAGCCGTGCAAGCGTGTTGTGCGTGGCATAGTCGGTAGAGTCACGTGACCCACCTATCGACCCGCAAAATTTGGTGGGAAAATGTACTGGCACATTGCAGTAGCCGGCGCCATTTCAAGGCTGCCAAATTCTTCATACCTACCATTTCAGACATGTACAAGTTACTCAAGAAAAGTAATTAAGTTAAGTTACAGAGTATTGATCTCAAAAGTAATTTGAGTAGAGTAGAAATTACTCAAAAGAAAAGTAATTGAGAAAATTACTAATTACCGTAAAAAAGTAGCGAATTACTTTTGAAGTTACTTTGAAGTTACTTTTATATGTTTTATTATGGTTAAAATGAAGTACATAGGTTTTGATCTGTTAGCGAAATTGTGCTAGCCAAATATGGATCGGATTGTATTTTTCAAAGAAATGCTTTAATAGCTGCATGTTCTGCTTCTGCGTGCCTAACTGTTTTGTACTTTCTTGTTTGTTTGGTCAACGATGTACTGCAGATGTGTCATTTTTAGTTAGAGGCTTAGCACTGCCTGAGCTTGATTTTTAGACAGGGTTTGCTTGTTTACAGTGTTGCGTAAAGTACATCTAAAAAGTACTTGAAGCAAAGTACAAAGTAAATTAGAGGTTATGTACTTCAAGCAAGGTAGTAAGTACACCGGGCGCAATATACTTGAAGTGACGTACTATAAATACAGTATATTTCAAGGTAAAGTACCAGTACTTTTAACAGAATATTTCATGATGCCCTTTCATTCCCCAGTGTGTTTTTTTTTCTTTTTTTAAGCTGGTACGCATTGCTCCAGAGGTAATTGGAGGTGCATCAGTTTTTTACGGAAATGGCAGCAAATATTGTATAAAGTCAAGTCGCCACAGAGTAGTTGCTTTACTCTCGCTGAACGAGCTCTTTGATGCAATCAACTTAAAAGCCACTTATTTGTGTCGGTCTTATAGCCACCATTACTTCACTCATAGAAATGACCAGATGACGTCTTGAAAGAGCGCGTATTTTCACACGACGATACGCCATTTTTTGTTTTCAAATTCGGGGAATGTACAGTGAAGTCGGGAGTTTTACTTTCGTCGAGCAGTACAAGTACATGCCCAGAGCATGTACTTCAAGTAAAGTACAAGTTTTCTAAACGGAAGTACTTTAAGTACCATGTACTTAGAGTACTTCCCAACACTGCTTGTTTCTTATTTTTTATATAAAAACGTTGGGGGAATAGCTAAGGTTTCTCGAACGATCTTCAAATCTTTGAAGATCTGCATATTCTATGTTTTGGAAGGAAAGGCAACGCAAAAAGGTCCCCTTTGCGTTGCCCTTTAGCACGCGATTCTTCGAGTACAGCACAAACTACGGGACGGTAGCACCAGATGAGCTTCAGAGCAGGTGCTGCATTTTGTTGCCTCCTTTAAGTGAGGATGCAGTGTGTGTCCCTTCTGTAGTGGACGAGAGTTTCTACGTTGGGGAGAAGCGGGAACCAGCCCTTTTTTCGAAAGGGTCAAGTCCCCTTGAGATTCGGGACACAAAGAAACGCCAGTCTTACAGTCTTCGGCAATAATCCCGCAGTTACTCGGTCTCTCTCGCGTTGTGCCTGTTCCCTCACCGCGCTTCGTAGCAGTGTCAGTGCAGAGGAGGGGGGGGGGATTTTGGGGGTTTCGGACTCTCCAGCCTATTTTCTCCTCCCCCCATTCCTACGCCACATGCGTCTTCCTTTGCAAATATCAGCTGATGTTCCAACTTCTTATCTCTTTTGTGCACGAATGTTTGGATAGGCAAAACAACCACTAAAATTCGAAAGTAATTTGTAATTTGAGTAGAAGTTACTCAAAAAAAGTAATTAAAGTAAACTACTAATTACCGAAATAAACATGTAATTGAAAGTTACTAAACTACTCAGAAAAGTAGTTAAACTACAGTAACTTGAGTAGAGTAGTTGAACTACGTACAAGTCTGCACCATTTCTTTGCTTCTTCTTCTGTACTGGCACATTTGGCGGGAAATTTAGTTGTTCTGACAAATTTAGCGGGACAATAGGGTCGTGACGTCACAGCCACATGTGACGTCACACGTGGCTGCGCGCGTTGCATTATGGGATTTTTCGGTCCCACCGACGCAGACGCCGGATTTTCTGCGACAGCTAAATGCTATCGCGTTAAAATGTACTTTCTTCACATCGCTTATACGTTTTTTTTCTTTGAGTGTTTGACATATAAATATTACATTTTAAGATATTTTTATATATCATGTACACAAATGTTACTATTGTTTTTATAAAAGAAATTAGCGTCGTCATGTGGTGAATGCTTCACTGTGAAAGTAATGACGGCGAAAATTACGCGAAATTGCGTCAATTTTCACGCCCTAATTGCCCAAATTTTATTGCTCAGAGAAAATAAAATTCGTTCATAAAATGTGGTTGTCTTGCAAGAACATGGCTCTTATAGAAGATATACACCTACGTTAAAAAAATAAACAATGAGACCTAATTTATCACTGGAAAAAAAATCTGGTCAGGCATACCTAGTACGGTACGCCTTAAGAAACAAACAAAATTAAACAGTTTTTATAGTATATAAAAAACCCTGAAACGTCAAACTCGAACCCAGAGTCAAGAAAACACCAAATTAAAACCTAGGATTTTTTTTTCTTTATCTCTTTTTCTTTTTACGTGTGCATTTGAAATTTGATTATGTTTTCCTTTTCTTTACTGGACACTATTTTGCTTGCAAAGACCATTCCCCATCTTGAGTCAAGGACACGAACACAAGGTTTCGTCTCGATTCCAGAAGCCCCCTTTTACTTACTCCATCACCACAATTTTTCAACTCCGACGCGCTCAGGCGACGGGAGGTAGTATCAGTGTCCGTGGTGCGCCACGCAGCTGGCTGATTCTGCCTTCGAGTTGAACTTGTCGCCAGCTTCTCAGGAACCTCTCCGTCCCAGCAAATCGCCTGCTCCCTCCCTCTCCCATCCTCTCTTTTACCCACTGATTTTTTGTTCATTTTGTTGTTTCCTCGAGTGAAGCAAACGAGCACGTTTTCGCAGAAAAACTTCTCTTCGGCGAGATCACGGAGGAGTTTCCCACCGGGGTGCGGTGTCCGGTTGCATCTCGGGGCGGGGGCTGGTACGTGCATGGACGCTTGAGTCAGCCAACGGCCTCATCCATCAGCAGACGCATGCGGGACCGAGTGGGACTCCCAAGATGGCAGCTCCATGGACTTCTTCCCCCTGATGACCCGAGACAACCCGAGGCCTGTGTCGAGGGTTTGATTCGGCAGAACGACAGATAGCGGCGTCTCCGTGACAGAGGCCAGATCGCGGATTCAGCCTGAAGGCACTAGAGCCGCGTTCACACCATACAAAAGACAGTCTGCTGTTGTTATGGCGTCGAGGTGAAGTCGCGGCGCCCAGCTTTGGCCCCTCATTGGTAGCGTGGCAAGGTCGCTGGCGTCCGACGACTCGGTGCAATCGCGATTTGCTAGCGACAAACGTAACAGACGTTCATTGCATAGCGCATAGTTCAGAACGGACGGCGGTTCTTCGCGATGAAGGGTGCTTTTGTAGCCTTTTGGGGCGGAGGAGGAGTGCTGGTGGGTGCCGCTTCCCGAAGAGGGAAACAATCGGACGCTCCCTAACGCCGTGCAGGTGGCCTCGTTTCTGGGAGCTTCCAATTTTGTACACGACAAAAAAGTAATCGATTACAATTATTCTACGTTAAAAATTATTCAGTTCGATTACTTCATTACCTGAGAAAAAAGTAATTTGACGTTGCTTGAAAAGTTACCATTATTGGGACATTGGGACAGTACGGGTCTTTCGTAGTGTCCCTTAATACCACCGAACTGTCCCTTATCACTGCTAGAGTCCTGCGCGGATAACAGTTTGATCATCCGCATACGATCCTCATCCGCAGACTTTGGATCCACATCCGAACTGCATCCGCAATGTTCTTAAATAATTGTATCCGCATCCGATCCGCATCCGCAGACTTTGTATCCACATCCGAACCGGATCCGCAAGATTCGGATCCGCAACCGACCCTCAATCCGCGGATTCCTTTTACATCATGAAATCAAGCATAGATGAACATTTAAGAAAGCATCTGGATAGAATCATATAAGCTGTCTGCTTACCTTTGTATAAAAAACTCTTCGTTTCAGAATACGGTGAAAGTCATTTTGTTGTATTCTGCTTCATCGTATTTATATAATAAGCGATCATCCTTCTAGAGACACTTTGCATTGCTGGAAACATAATCACAGTTATGATATCGTCTTGGGCGTCCGTTCCACTCTGTCCAAAAGTTGCGGTAAAAAAAAATTTTAATATTTTTTTTTTGCTTTGTAAAACCGATTTTAAGCAGACGCATATTTTCTAAACATAAATATTAACAAAAGACAGACTAATAACATTGTGTCTTTTTTTTAGACCAAACCATAAAACCGTGGGAGTGAAAGACTGTCACTCACCGCAGCAAAGTACTCGTGTATTTGTGGTAAGGTCCGAGCACACTACTGGCAAGATATCACAATGTTCAATAATGGAAATACCTCCTATCGGTTTCAGTTTTAAACACGAACCATCAACTGTATGCTCGGAACCATATACTTAAAGGGGCGATGCAACAATTTTTGTACTTTGCGCAAATACCGCTTAGAACGGATCCCTGACGTTAATGACCTATGAAACACGCGTTCGTTTTTCACCCCACGTAAGAGAAGTCCCAGAAAAGATATTAAAGAAAAACGAGCAGCGTTCACCCCTCAACTCGCAGCCAGAACAAGCGGTCACGTGATCTGGAGCCGATTATATGCCGGCAATGTTGATCATAGCCACGCGCTGGGGTTGGCAAAGCACAGGTTACGCGCTGAGTTCCAGACATTGTTATGGCTCGGCTATTGTCGTCGTTGCAGGGATTGACACGGTCCACTACCCGAATGCTTCTCGAGCTAGTAATTATCACGAGCCCAAATCGAGTGTCCACGCAATGCTCGGGTCCAATCTGTGAGCCGCATTCAAATATCGTCACTGGAGGGTACTGCGATCCCCACGTTACGTCATCAAATTTTGCAAAGGAGAGATTGAAGGAAAATGATCGCTTTTGTCCTTCAAATTACACCGCAACAAAGAAGTTTCTCGGCCAGTGGCGTTGCGTGCGAGTATCCCATGAGTCCCACTAGTGCCAGTAAGCTCGTGTAAAGTGAAAAACATTCCAATTGAATATCGTTGCACCGCTCCTTTAAAAACAACTTGTAAACTGTCGAGGAAAAAAAACAAAGAAACACACACTCCCAACGTTTTACTTGTTGAGGTTGCTGTGTTTGTAGAGGAAACAGAAATCGTCGACATGGAAGAATTTAGAATGATTCGCCTCTCTAAATTAATACCCGCCAATGAGAAGTCTATCTTCATTATTGCACTTGATGCTGGGATGGCATGCACGAACTACGCTACAGACAGGCACGTAGCCAGGGTTTTGTTTTCGGGGGGGGGGGGGGCACCCATGACAAAATGCTGTATGAGGGGGAGGGGGGAGAGGAGGCCCCAGCAAAATGGAAGATTTGGGGGGGGGCGGCCCCATGCCCCCCCCCCCCCTGGCTACGTGCCTGGCTACAGAAGTTGCACCACTCCAGAGGATCGATTTCAGTAAGGAAGCCATTTGTAGGCAGGCTTCTTCTACTTTCTTGTGGCTTGTACGTTTTAGGATTTTTTCTGTACAAAGAACGTTTCCCGCTCTTTCCCTGCCAAACAAGAACAAGCTTTCCCGGGACAGCTGATGATGCTCCTGCATTATTTACTGTTTCATGGGGCAACGTTTTTGGCGAGATAGAACGTTCTATAGCGATCTTTGGTGAGAATGAGATCATTCAGATCCTTCTTGACGTAAAGAAAATTTTCTTCCCGATGGGTACCTGCATTATCTGAGAGAGTGGTTTTCTGCCGCGATACATTCTGATGATGCACTTTGTAGTATTACACACTTATTTTACTTCTACACTTTGAAGTCGCCCACGTTTACGGGCCACCTCGGCAAAATGTAGATCCGGACCCGCGGATGTTCGCATCCGATCCGCATCCGCAGCCGCGAGCATTCGCATCCGATCCGCTATCCACCAAATATTCATTTTTATCCGAATCCGCCAGTTGACCGCAGATATCCGCGGATGATCCGCGGGCAATCCGCGCATTTGTAGCAGGGCTGTGCTTATCACCGAAAGCGGATCTTTCGTATACTGTGCCTTATCACCGAACTCTTAACTACTTATCTTGATGTATGACTTATTCCAGAGTTATCTCAATGACCGGTATCAGATAGTACGACTAGGCTCAAAATATAGCAGAGAAATCAGTCAAACAGGGAGTAGCGCAAGGCAGAGTACTCGGTCAACTACCTTTTTAATTGATACGTTAACGAGATATATGCCCAAGTCAAATTAGAAAGTGAACTCTTTCAGTTTGCAGACGATACAGTAATTGTTAATGAACAGACAAATTACGAGGGAGCTTCTAAAGACGATACGAGAAGACATTTATAAATTACCGAAATGGTACCGAAAATACCAAATTGTTGTAAACGTACCAAGAACACAAGTATTATGCTTCAGAGACCCGGGAAACAAATCCTAACTGAATTACCAATAAGAATGCACGAGCAGAATTGTAATAAATGTTTATGCGCTCCGCTGAAATACGCTGATAATGTCAAACACCTATAGGGATGCACATAGGAAAACATATTAAATGGTATATTCATGTAGAACAAATTTGTGAAAAATTAAGGATATTAATGGCGCAGATATATCACATACAAGATCTGGTCCCTCGATCCATACTAAGAATGATATACAATTCACTGGGCAAGTCCACACTTGAATATAGAATA
>JAZHYW010062434.1:0-10370 GCA_037355805.1 Ixodes ricinus | reverse complement strand
TATGTTCACTCGGTATTGACAGCAGGGTAGACGCTGTGCATGTTTTAGGCCAATCCGTGTCTCCGGTTAGGTGTCGCGCGACCACAGTCTAGAAGCTGGTGATGAAGCAGAACACGGCACCTGCCTGGAGCCCAAGGCCACACATAGCATTCTCTGCACTATCGGCCTTGCGGTCTCAGAGTGAACAAATCCCCACGTTGATGCCCCATAAGATAAGCCTTTTGTTTGTGCACTTCTGTTTTGGCCTGTCCTTTTCTCCTTTTCTCTCTCCCCTAAGCTGAAAGCGTGATGGAAGGTGCGTTGGTCACGTGGTTTGAAGAATGACGTTGCCAATATCGGAATGCGTTCGGCCGGATCCAGTTTGGTGTGGTTTGCGAACTGCGTGGCTGCTGCGAATTTCTGCTTCTGCAAGCGATTTCTTCACAGAAGCCCAAGAATAGTTTGTGATGCGTTTAGTGCTCCAGTTCTACAAATGACAGCTTGTGCTACATCGTGTTGAATCTTCACGGACACCTTCCTTCTCGTTTTTGTGTTTGAGTGGTGATTCCACCGTGGCCGTGTCGACATCTATCTCGGATTACCTTTCAAGTCCCGTCTCGTCAACGTAAGTGTGCTGCAACCTACTTCGCGACAATAGATCGTTTCCCTAAAGGTACTCTTCCAGATTACCTCTAGAATGAGGCCGTGTCTATCTCCTGGCAGCCGGGAGAATGATTCGCAGAATGTTTCGGCATTGGTGCGATTGCGCTACAAGCAGAAAGTTACGATATGCCGCCGACAAAGTTTTCACGTGTCGCCAAAAAAGACAACAACAAAGAATCGTAATTGCGCGTTCTAAAATTTTACGAGCGGCTTTACGAGTCGCTTGTAGAAAGATTGTTACGATTTTGCGAAATACTGGTAAACAACGCTGAGGTTACCGTCATAATCTAAACCCTGAGATAAGGATAAATCAAATAACGTACAACTCTCATTGACTCAGGGTTTATATTATGATGTTTCCTAACCGGCTTGGCTACATACCTTCGCTCCTTGCATAGGTTACCGTCTCGTAGACGGCACAAACCGATCCCCTGACGGCGGCGTCTCGGCTAGCTTGCACACGGGGCCGCCGCCGCTCGATCGCCGTCTGGCCGGGCTCGCGGCGTGACAATCGCTCGAAGCGGGGAAACGGCGTTATGTAACGAAAGGCAAAGGGCATCTACACCACGAATGGCGAAAAGCCGATGCAAAGGCGTGCGCGAACGTAAACAACGGTAGAAAAGTGCAGTTGCTCGCCGCTATGAGATGCGTCGCCGAGAGCCGGCGTCTTTAGCAGACGATATTTTCGACTCAAAAGCGGCGCGAGCTTTTCTGATATCAGTTGCCAATGCATTTTTTTATCATCCTTACTGAGAAAACATATTGAATGGACACTCGATTGATTAGACAAATGGTTTGTCGGGATAATTTGACCGTTTCTTTCTGGGTACCGATGTCGTTTGCTTTTCAGTTCCTTGTTGTTACCGCGCCTGATTTTGTTTCTGTGATTGTCGCCGCCTGCGGAACGCGCGTCGGCTTCTGAGTCGAACAGATCTTCTGCTAAGGACGCCGGCTCTCGGCGCCGTATGCAAGGTTGCCGTATGCTCGTTCGTTGCGCCATCTCTTGTCTCCCGCGCGAAACGGCGCCGTGTTGTTTAAAGACCGGTGGCGTCGCTGCGTTTCCATAGGAGCTAAGCCTTTTTCTTTCTTTACTTTTTCCTCAGGTAAGTTCGCTCTTTGCAAATCTAACAAAAAAAAAATGCACCATCTGTGGGGAACGCTGCACAAAATAGTAGCGCGATAGGTTAAGAAACCGAATTTCGCGGTCGACTGAAAGACCTGGCGTCCCTTGAATCACCCAGTAGTTTGTGATGCGGACGGCGCTGTCACTGAGGTGGTAACTAGGCCTCCGTGGCGTCGATCCCCTTATCTCCCCTTATCTCCGTTAAAACTTCGAGTAGAGTGTGAATCTTTGCCACCTGAATTAAACGTCGTTGCTATATGAAAAGAGTGTGGTCGTCCGTGTACGTCTTTAATGTTTCGCTTTTGTTTTTGAGTAATCTTCTTTACCTGCTCTTGTCTGAAGAAAACATATTTACCTAGCACTTTGAGTATGTCACAGATTTTTATATTTTATTTTTATAAACTACTCCCCCACCCCCCCTCCTTTTTTTGTTTTCTCCAGCCCATCCGTCGGGCCTACTCCGTCTCCACTTTGCGGCGATTTGGCCTGCAGCAGCAAAAGGTTGCCGACCCCTGTGTTGGAGAAAAAAGAGAAAGAAGAAGCGCCCGGGACACGGGACGATGAGGGCATACAAATAAAAGGGCTCGAACGGAACGGTTCTCCCAGTTTTATCTTCAACATACTGGTGCCGAAACCCGGAGAAGACCTGACTCCGTAACGTTCTACGACGGAAAGAGCCAAGAGAACCCGAGCCGTCGCTCGAGCAGCAGTCACCCGGACAATCTCGCAAATGGAGGAGATTCTGGTCAGCCCTAGAATTACTCAATAAAGCTACGCTTTCAGAGTACCGAAACTCCCAAACTACGCGTCTGAAGCTCGTCAGGCGCCGCCATCTTGGGTCCACGCGCAGATTGAGGAGTGACACTAGCCGAGCCAGAAGCCGAGCTGTAGCCGTCGCCTGCACCAGCTGCCGCAGCCGCAGCTCTGGCAGCGAATCAAGGTCGTTTTGTTCGTACCTCTCGACGCCTAACACGGAAAACGCGCGTGCTGAACGACGGACTTCAGCGTGCGCTCGCAGATAAACAGCAAAACAGCAACAGGCAGAGGATCGCTGGACCCAAGATGGTGGCGTTGAAGAAACACGACGATGATGATAGAGACTCACGTGACTGCCGCTATCCAATGATGCCGCAGCGAACCAGAATATGGTTGAATAGGACCCTTAGCGAAAACTAAGACGTTTGAAATATACCACATTCTAATTTGAGTGCATTTGAAGTACAGCTCATAATTGTAAGTACACAAAAAATAGACCGAAAATACACACCTCTTTTTTTTTACTTAGTTCTAAAATATATTTCTGAAAATAGTTTTAAAATGCCATTATTTAAACTACATTTGAAGTTCTTTTCATGCGTTCTGAAATATGTAAATACTAAATTAGTAGGCACAAAATACCTTTCAATTATATTTCTTAAAATATTAGTTTATTTCATGCAAAATGTACTCCAACCCTAAAAAAAAGGCAGCAATCAAAAATATGTGCAGAATGCTCTTATAATACCTAGAAATCGTAAATACTGTTGTGTTACACCCTAAGTACCTTTTGACTGCAATAATTTGGTAGTTTGACTTAAACTACCAAAGTATTGAAAAGCTCGCCTATCAGAAATTCACTTCAAACAGATGTGGAGTACATTGAACTGCCTGAATACAACATTTGATTAGTTTGTCAATTGAGTTGTGCAGCATCGCACTGATGAATCAGAGAAGTTTATGTTATTATTTCCTTTTTTTATCAAGAACACACCTGATGAGTTTCTTGCACACCAATCACAAACGGGGTTCGGGAACTACAACCACAACACTTGCTGATGCTGGAAAGCTTCAGCAAGAGCTGTGAGCGGATATGTTTGGCGTGGAATTGTGTTAGCGCAATGTTAGTTCACTGAATGTGTATACTCGCCATTGTATGTGATGTGAGTAGACTTTAATATAGTGACGTTAATGGCCATATTAAATAGTGCAACTAGTAAAGAAAAGCAAAATTACTATTTTAAAGTAAAGAAACTAGCTTAATTGACTCGCTTCATTCTGAGTGGTGCTATGCAGAGAAGCAATACCATTTCTTCTAGAAGCCGTTTTTGTGGATATTGTTTTAGCGACTGCGCCAAATTACTATTAGTTGTACCAATGCTTTTTAGTAAGAGATATCGTCCACGAACTTCAAAACACTGTTTCCCATTTGACCGACTCCCTAGGAGAAGATAGAATACTTAGAACCTTAATAAGTGCAGAACTGGTCACCGGCCAAATGATTACCTTGAATATGTAGGCTATATAAGGCTCTAGAGCAGTCAACGGGACTGTGATTCCGGTGTTCAGTGCGTCATGGTGTTTGTGTTTGTGTTCGTTTCTGATGTGTGGTTGTGGGACGTATTTAGTAGAGCCTTCAAATACCACAGAAATACGTTTACTAACAAAATCTAAAAAAAAATAAAAAAATTGCGTAACCGCTTTTTAGGACACAAATGACATCTTGAGGGGGAAGGAATTATATTTTTGGTACATCTAGAATCTTTTCTCATTAATATTCATGATATATTTTGAATACATTATGTGCGTATTTCGAATGCGGCCAAAATAATACAGAATGAATACAAAATAAATATTCATATTCAATACATTTCAAATTCGTTTCAAGTACGGCCTCTTTTTGCTAAGGGGAGCTGACTCGTGGCTGTCGGCAAAATGCCAAAGAAAAGTAATGCGGTACTCTGAAAGCGTAGCTTATTTAGTGACTCTAGTCAGCCCCGATCACGGGGTAAGATAATACTCTTCAGGTGAGGACACGGCGGGGCTGAACGCGCGGCGCGAGGAATCGGAGAGTGCTCGTTGGACGGGCATCCGAAAGGCTGCATTATTCCGCGGCCACCGTGCCCGCAGGGCCGTTTATACACGAGAGAGTTTTGGCCAATGGGCGGAGCTTGTTGCCCGCTAGAACCAGCGTATCTCGCGATAACACAAAATGGCGTTACTTCTTTGTCTTCTTTGATTCCTGAGAAATCGCATTGAGTTCCCTTATGAGTCAGAGCCCCAGAATGGCGGACGGAAGTAGTCATCCCCTGGTTGTCCAGACTACGCCGCTCTGGTTGCCAGACCGTCAAAATCTCCTAAAGAAGGCCAAACTCTCTCGGTATAAATGGCTCTGCGTGCCCGTAGGGAGCCTTCATACGCGCACACGGCACGCCTGTGTTAGGGTGGTGTCAACCTTTGTAGGGGCAAGTGCCGCCGCCCGCTAAATAGCGCTGTTTCTCCGCCAAATAGCGCTGTTGCCAACCGCTCGTTGCCATAGCAACTGGAAGCGGTCGCCATTTTGATTCTCACGGTCGTGTCGTCGTATGCGTCCCAGCCGCATCGTATCGGCGGTATCGCTGGACATCTTTCCGCTGCCCGGCGTGCGGACTTCGGACGACGGCATCGTTTTGGTGTGTCAACAGCAAACGAAGCATGACAGGGTGTCGATTTGGGTGTAAATAGACTGGGCTACACGGCAAACCTGCTACTGCTGAGAATCAAAATGGCGGTCCGCCAAATCTGGCGGCCGCTGGCGGCGCAAGGTGGCTTGCCCGTTAGATCCGACGGTCGCTAGGGGCGGCGTTGTCAGAGATGTCACCACCCTAAAACAGAGCGCGTGTGTATGAAGGCTCCCTACGTGCCCGGCCGCCGGCGGGTGTCGCCGGCGGCCAAACGGCGAAACTGTGTGAGAGACGAAAAAAATTATCTCGTTGCCATGACACCCCGGTACACCTTGGTCTTTCTGCACGATCGACAACCTCGCTGGAGCTCTGCGCGTGTGGAGCATGAGGCTGCACGAGCCGTCTTTGCCGTGCCACGGGTCAACGAGTCATCTACCGGCGCCGCTTGAAACCATAGTGAGAGAGAGAAAGGGAGAGAGAGTGAAAAGCGAACTTTATCTCCACTGCGCGCGGGAGCGCGCTGTCACGCCTGAGATATTATCTTACACCGTGGCCCCGATCAATACCACCTAGAACACAAGGCCTGCGCGTTTCCTCCTCTAAACGTCATCACTAGTAGATCCCCTCAGCGCCCCCTAGGTAGCCCGGATGAGCACCGTCGTCTGCTACATCGTCTGCTCCATCAACTGCTTCAGTGGTCGTGCTCAGAACGAGCTCACATTGCTAAGTCCGGCAATCTTGATGGTGTCGCATGCACGTTGCAAATAAACTGTGGTAGCTCGTTATTAGCTCGCGCTAAGCAGTCGCGCACGCAGCTGTGGCCGCCAGTAAATGCGGCGTAATTCCTCCGAAAACCCACGGGAGCGGCGGCGAACGCCGATAAAGGACTCGGAGTCTACGTAAGCAGACGCTTTGAGAGCCCCGTTTCGTCACCCCAACAGCTGAAACAATTCATTACGGTCAGTCCGCTTGCGAAGCGGAATCCACTGATCGCAACTGCAACGACAATCAAATAACAACGCACGCATAAACAAAGATAGAGCAGTCTATTTAGCGGTCTCAAACGCCACTTAGGAGATCACACGAGTTTGGAGCGCATCTGGGAAGCGGCAGAAAGGCGTTAAGCTGCTCGCACTACGTCGTAAGAGGTTACTGTTGATCCGTTGCAGACTGCGTTGTCCCAGTTTCTTACCTAAATACTAGGTGATCATTAAAACGTGCGCAAACAACATGTTAAGATTACCAGAGCAAGCGAACCAGCCGCTGCAGCACAACAAAAACAAAAGAAGTAACAAGAAAATGACCGTGCAAACATTTTCCGAACTTTGCAGGAAAGATGGAGTCCCCCCCTCAGACGAAAATAAAGAGAAATGGGGAACAAACAGCGAACAACGGCGAATAAAACAAAAAGTTAGCAGACGATAGAAAAATACAAATCACCCAGCAAAAAGCTCCTTCAACGAAAACGATCATTGCAACGCTTATGGAAAAAAAAAAAAAAAAGATGGAAAGCAGCAGCATAAAAAAAAACGAGCTTCACTTTTTTTTTGCAGTTGTTTGTTTTAGTTTAATTTGAATGCTGCAGCAACTTAATTACTCACGTTTGTTCGGTCTTCGGGAAGCGGTAGAAGGATTTTCTAACACATCGCAAAAACTTGTTTTTGCAGTGGTAGGCAGCACATGACATGTCTGCCATCTCCAAGTATGTGCTGGTGTAATGCCCGAAGGCGGCCGGTTGATCAACAAACGATGACCCATAGCAGACGTTCCGGCGTAGACAAATAAAATTCGAATATAAATGTATAACGAGCTTGCACTTTTAATATATTTAATAAATACCAAAAAGCACAAATGAAGATTTCGGATTAGAAACTCAATCGAAGGGGAAAATAGGAGGTTATTGCAGACGACAGTAGAAGAAAACAACAACAAAGTTGCAGACGGCCCTCAAAATGTCCGGGCACAGCGTAGCAGACGGACTGGCGGCAGTAAGCGCCGAAGTGAAGAAAAGAGAGCAAAAACTAATCCAAACAAGGCAAAACAAAATGCGCGATGGTTCGAACGTCAAGTAAACAAAAGAAAAACACACACACACACAAAAAAGAGAACATAAAAGCAGGAGGAAGAAAGAACGCGACGTCGTAGCTCCTCCTCAAAAATAAAAAGAAAGTAGACTTTGAAAAATGAAAAGAGTTGCTGACGGCGGGTCCAAAGGGTGCCGACTTTTATCGTAGACGGCGACGAAGACGTTCGTTAGTCGCCCGGGCGCTAACAATCGGAATTTGTGTTCCGTATATAGCGTGACCGAAATCACTTTTTTTTTTTTCACTACGACGCTCTCCCCGTTTTTTTTTCTTTTCTTTTGGACGCGCAAGAAGTCTGCTTTTCTTGTAACTCCGCTTCTATTAATTTCAGTAATAGCGTCAGATTTGCATGTGCACAATCCACTTCTTCCAGGGCATACTGACATTGCATTGACGTACGTGGTTTGAAATTGCCTTTTGCTTCTTCATCATATTCGCCTATTCGACAAAACGGTTATAAGCAAGACATTCATTAGAAATGGGAACTGCAACAACGAAACAAATTGATTGATAAGAACAGTAAAGTTGAAACGTAGCTCCATTCTAAAATTTTTGTACATTGCCTTTTTTCAAAAGACAATGCGAAGGTACATTCGTGTTTTGTCTCGCTTACATAAGTTGTGACAGAGTGTTCTCTTCATGAGAGCCCCGAAATTGCCACCTGAAAGCTCTAACATCTTTCCCACGCGAAGAAAATGTCCTTCACTTATGAGGTGGCACCTTTTTTTAACATTCAAAGCAGCGAATACCCGTGACAATTTTTTTCATTGGTCACCTCGCACGGAAATAGGCAAAACCAATGCGTTGCGGAGAATTCGTCTGCTAGCGGAGGCGCCGAGCTCGCCAGGGGCGCTGGGATCACTTTTCGCCCGCGCTCCGCGGAGCCCCTACTCTCGTCAAGCTTCGGGGTGTTTGCCGCTTGGGGCGGGTCGGGGATCTACTAACGAAACGTCATGCGCAGGCCTTGTGTTCTAGGTGGTATTGCCCTGATCCAGCCAGAGACGAATAGACATATAGGAAGTATTCACTGGACGCCATATGTGTGGGTGCTGCTTGAGCGCATGCTCAGAACGAGCTCGCATCAATGGGCTGCTAAGACCGGCACTCTTGATGGTGCGGAATGCACGTTACAGAGAACTGCGGAAGTTCGCCATCAGCACGCGCTCAGCATTCGCGCACGCTATGGACGCCAGTGAATACGCCCTATTGCTAAATTAACCAAGCATCAAGGAGAATGTAGGGATTGGTGTTCCATGCGCCACACGTGCTGGCCTCAGCAGTAGTAACTTTTCTAAAGCAAATGCCTAAAACAAATTGCATCTTGCACGCGCGTTCGTCAACGCTTTCTTTTGGTTATTTACTTCGAATCTTTTATACGGAGAAGGCGTTCGTGTGTGGCGCGTGGAACACCGACCCCTGAATTCTCCTTGATGCTTTGGTAATTTAGAAATAGGTTTATTGCAAAACCACGCCGATTATCTTCAACAAAGGCAAGCACATTTGAAAGATCTAGGTAGGGATATCGCCGCTCTAATCGACGAGGAGGGTTCGAAAACGTGTCGCCTTCTGAATGCGGAACCTACCACCCAATCATCTTCTGCAACGTCCATTCAACGGCAGCGTCCTCGAACCGTAGCCCTACCAAAACTCCAAATACAAAGTTTCGAGGGAAACCACAGAGATTGGGAGGGTTTTGTAATCACTTCCAAGCGACAAAACACATCAACACGGATCTGCCAAGAATCGAGAAGTTCAAGTATCTTCTGTCATACCCCACCGGGCATGCCAAGTTCGTAGTTGAATGGATTCGGCTCTCAAAGAACAATACGACGTTGCAGTCAAGATACTAGCCGAACGCTTGGGACGACAAGGTGTTCTAGTGAATGACCATGTTGACCAGCTTGTGGCCTTACCAACCACCAAGAGTTCCGACAACGTTTTCCAGTTGCGACAAATGTACGACAACGTGATCTTCCGAGTACGTGGTCTTCCGAGTAACTCCCTTAATAATTTAGCGAATCCCCCCGCTCAGTACGCGGTTGTACTCAACAGAGTGCTCATGCTGAGCCCTCCCACAAGATCTTGTCATTTTATATAGGCAAAAGATGAAAAGAATCGGGGCAGGGGAAATTGAGAATTCCTGATATGGACCATCTCACTACCTCAAGACTGGAGCATGCAAGTAAAGACCATGATGAAATTTTGTACGTATTCAGGTGGAAAGTAGAAAGGAATCTCACGCATCTCACACAACAACAAAGCCTGTGGAACAACGCACTACCAGGACATGGGGACTAAGTCAAATGAGCAACAAAGATTTCGATCAGCGTACATGTTAGCAGCGGGGTCATCGTCAACGTTTACTTCGTCGTGTCCATTTTCCAGCACGACGGAACACGAATCTGCAGGGTTGTCAAGCGACACTGCCAGCTGAAAACAAGCGCAATCGTCTGAGGGTAGCAAGGCGCCGTTTTCGCTGTGGCAAGATCAACCATCTCGCCAGAGAATGCCGCATGCCAAGACATCTTGCGTGCACTCGCTGCAATGGCCGCCACTCGACTATCCTTTGCGATGCCTGGCAGGAAATCCATCTTCTGTTAAAACAACCAGCGGAACATTCACGTGTCATTTTATGCCAAATAACTCCATGAAACGAACAAGCACACGTGTCAACACGCCACCCACAAGCACTTTCAATTCGACAACAGTACTTCGACAAACCGCTAAAGCCTGGGTCATTGGACACTCGAATAACATTCTGGTCAGAATCCTAATGGACAGTGGCAGTCAATGAACATTCATACTGACGTGATGTGTGCACGAAATTTCAGGATACCCAGTACTTGCAGCGAGGACATCACCATATTCACATTTGGGAGCACTCACATTTCAGAGCGACACTATGGCCCACAGGTCCTGGTAACCATGTTATGCCAGTATAACGACACACGGATCACACTCGAAGCTTTGGAAATTCCGGAGCTATGGCATCGCAGCTCTCCTCCCATCAGCAGTGAGCTTCTAAAGAAGCTGCGCATTCACGGGCTCGTAGCTGCCAACGTCCCTCCAAAGGCCAATGCGCGAGGCGGAATCCGGCGTTCT